>JAVQJD010104935.1:0-32500 GCA_036023655.1 Nannoperca australis
TAAGTACTCAGGTCCCGGTTAAAAGCCAATAAAATAAATAATCAATTAAATAAATAACAAAGGCAGTATATAGACAATAAACGTAAACTATAATAATAGAGCAGAAGCTTAATGAATAATACATGTTCATAGTATGTTTACATTTTACAAAACAAAACAAGACAGGAAAACGAATAAACACCCAAAAAACAGATAACAAATACTCAGGGAAATCAGTCAATCAATCAATATAAATAAGTCCAGTTCAAGAAGAAGTTTTCTGGCATTTCTGTCCTTCATCCACTGGAAGTACACTTAGTTCATTCTTCATTTTGTTTGTTGTATTTACATCAATTAATAACATTTTATATAATATCAAATATATAAAACCTTTTCGTTCACAAATTTTCCAGATTTAACATGACATTCAGTTTGCGCAAGCATGACTATGAAAAAAACAGAAAATCTGCATAGAAAAAAGAAAAAGTTCTACAGCGTTAATACTTCCTTTCTCACAGAATCCACAGGTGGTAATATAGCAATTAAATATTTTAATAATTCATCAAATTGATAAATTACATACAGGATTTTAAAGCTCACCTCTTTGGCTTTATAATTGGATGAGGTGACATGTTTTCTTATTTCCCCTGCCTCTTTGTCTTTGTTTTAATGTATACTATATTATTTATCTAATTTCTCATGACTCTAATATCTCCATTTTTTCTGTATATATTTATGCTCTTGTATGCACTCATGCACCAAAACAAATTCCTTGCATGTGTAAAGCTACTTGGCAATACATCTGTTTCTGATTCTGACTTTAATTGGGATAATATTCTGCTGATTGTACATTTCTAATAAAGGTATTAGTGCATTTATTGCCTCATAGGTTCACACATTAAATTTTTCTGATAGGGATGTGCATGCACAGATTAGTGATTTGGGAAATAAGCAGAAGCAGAGGAGGAAGAAAAAAAGGAAGAAGACAACGAAGAAGAAAAAAAAAACATCGTCACTTCCTATGAAGACCTCGCGGGGTCACGTGATGCTGTATTAGCTCGCTGACTCTGCTATGTTTGTCGTTTGTGCTAACGTTTTAGAAATGTTAAATTTCTCGCTGTTATCGGTTTATTGTCGTCGAGGGACGTCCCGCAGCTGCTCCAAGACCCGTTTTTATCGACGCCGGGTGAGAAGTTTGACTGCGAAAACGCCCGCTGTCGGCCTGCACGTCACGTGACCCGCATGCGGCTGAGCGTTTGATAAAAAAGATGGCGTGAGCGCGGCGGAGCGAAGAGGACAACAAACACACAGCTACAGAGCGCCGCCGACCGCCAGCAAGAGCGGCCGTTTAACTGTCAAGTAAGTTGATTTCGGGCGTGGGATCTGTTTGGTATACCACTGACGCCTCTACCCATAAGAACACAAACTTGTCGTTGCGTGGTGATACTTGACGGAAATGTTAAATTTAGTTATTTTGATTTGAGGTTAGCACAGGTTAGCTAGCTCGCCTCCCTTCGTTTAAACGCTCCTCGTTGCTAACGTTAGCTAGCGACAGCAATGACAGTGCGTGAGAGCACCGTAAACAACACCACAACAATGCGAGGAGGCGGTTAGCAGCTGCCGTGCTCAACTGCTCTGGATTTGGGTGGGGAAGGACTCTCTGCGAAGACGTAGGTTAATGTGGTGGTTTGTAAACTCGATGTTAAGTGCCGTGTAAGCTTGCTAACGGCATTTAACAGCAGCTCGTCAAGTTCAATCAGCACCAACGTAACAAGCTAGCTAAACACTCGTTGCGTTAACGACATGTTAGGTAACGTTAAACTCAATTAGAGACAAAGTTGGAGGAAAACAAGCAACAGTCAGGTAATAGGTTAAATGCCTAGTGCTACTAGATGCTAGATGGCTAACTTACAGTGGGGATGCAGCCACTGACATTTGTGAGAACAAACCAAGTTTCCGTGGTTACCGTTATAATAACATAACGGCTGTGAGATTTATTTCTGAAATGTGTAGCTGCACACTGCATGGGCATTAACATTAGTTAAATTAGCCTCTGTTAAGTTTCTACGTGTGTTACTTTACTGTCGTGTCACTGACATGAATGTGAAAGTGTCTTTGAGTTCAGCACGTTAGCTTTCGGTTAGTAAGCTAGCGGCTAAGCTGTGTCACTCTGGTCTTACCAGGCCAGTTTAGCGGGCATGACAGTGTGCCAGTCGACGGTTAGCTGGTGCAAATTAGCTTTGTTGAACACCGAAATGTATCGGCGCTCAATATATTAGGTCCTATCATACACTGTAATTGCTGTTTGTATAAATACGTATTAACCAGCTGAGCTAACGAGGAGCCGGGGGAAGCTACTTTGAGTCAGAGAGACCAGGAAGTTGAACATACCAAAGTAGGGCATTGCAAACACGTGTCTTGTTTTGGGTCACTTTGGAACATGTCTCGGACCTGACCTAGTATTTAGTCTTGATTTGGAGCGTATTTAGGTTTAGGTTTAGGGTTTCATTTAAACTATTTGTTTCTTTTCGGCGTGCGCTGTAGGAGGAGATGCGGCGAGGTGAATATTTTAGCTACGACGCCACATTTATATACGTTTCTTTAACCTGTGTGTTTTAAAGTTGAACAACAGAAGTTTGCTCCTTCTACACTGAAATGTAAAAATGTATCTCTGGTATATTTTTTATTTAAAAACTGGGCTTTTGACATTGGATTCGCTATTTGCTCCCACACGTGTGAAATATACATGCGGGTTCTAAAATCCCTTTTGTGATTTTAGTAAGGTCACATTGCTGTGTTGGTTTGCCTTTTGTAAGCATGCAATGATGCAAATTGATAATCACAAGTCTTACATTATGATGTGAAAGTTTTAGTCTGGAGGGGGAAAAAGCATAAGATTATAAATCTCTCTTGATGCGTAAATGTGCCTTTTAAAATGTACAATTGAGTCATGTCCGTGTGAAGGTTTTAAATGTTTCTGAAGCTTGATATAACTGTATCTGCAACAATTAGTGGATTGTTCGATCAAAAGAAAATTAATTGCCAACTATTTTAATAATCGACTAATCATTTCAGTAATTTTTCAATCAAAAGAGTCAAACACTTGCTGCTTCTGGCTTCTTAAATGTGAGGATTTACTGCTTTTCATGATCATTTATGACAGTAAATAAAGAGTCTTTGGGTTCACGATTGTTGGTCGGACAAAAGGAGCAATTTAAAGACGTCACTTTAGGCTCTTGCAAATTATGATGAGCATTTTTTTTATTTCTTTTTTGCCATTTATAGATAAAATTATTCATAGTGAAAATAATCTGTAGATTTATCCATAGTAAAAATAATCGTTCGTTGTGGCTCTAGATTCATTTACCATCATATATAATAAACTTACGATGGAAATATTCACATTTGAGAAGCTGGAACTTGATTTATAATTATGTATGGTTGAAATACAAGGTAAACGTTTAATGTAAAATCAACATTACATTTTTATTTTGCTTTTATTATTGCTTTTATCAATGAACAACTATTGTCAGCACTGTTCATGGCGGCCGCTTGTCTTGCAGATGGATCCTGGACAGGATTTACTTCTCGCTGCTCTGAGCGAGAGTGGAATTTGCCCAAATGATATTGGTCTTTTTGATGTTGAGTCTCAGGATGTTGCACAGCCCTCTACAACCCAGCAAGTAAGATGGTCTTTCTTATACGTTTCTGTTGTCGTGGAGTAGAAGTGATTTTTTTTAAAAATGTTTTCATAACTGCATGTTGCTGTTCTGACTTCTGGTCCTCCTCCAGTCTATCTCCATCAGTGCACTGGATGTTGGTGTGGGGACGGAGTCGGTGGACGTTGTTCGAACGGAGCCTCCAGCTCCAGTCCCTATAGTCACTTTTAGGGTGAGATTACAGAACAGAACCTTAATGAATTATTGAAGACGTAATGTTATGTTGCTGCTGATGTATTCAAATCCACTCCAATGTCTCCCAACAGCACAAACCTCAGCCATCAACCACCACGTTTGTCTTAAATCAGCTGAATCAGTTGCCGTCACTAGGAGCTGCTGTGACCAAACAATCGGCCCCAAACAACATCAAACACACCATAACTGTCACTAAGGTGGTCCACGTTGCTAATTCAGCCCTGCGAGGATCTTCGACCCCCTCCTCCACAAGTTTTCCTCCTTCAGCGTCCGCAGTAGTGCCTTCTCACAGAGATCAGGTACTTTTGTGCTCTAAGTGGAAACCGTCTTAATGGACAGAAAAGCCTGGAGAAAAACATTTCTTTGGGTTTTGCTGATCGTACATTTTCTTCTTTTTAGCAGATTCAGTTGAAAGACCTCCTTAGGACCGGTAATGTGAAGGCCAACAGTCTGATGGAGCTCATGAAGCTAAAACCTCCACCTGACATTGTTACACCAGTAGCAACGGCAACAGCGACAGGTCAGTTATTTAATTGTGCTATTAGGACAGATCGATATCTTTACATTTTCAATGTACGGTTTCAATCATCCCCACTTAGAGAAGCTTATAAGATATTTAAGAGATTATAAGAACCATAGTTTTCATGAGGTCTCGAGAACCAGTTTGGTGTTTTCCAGACGTGTCATATTCAGAGTTACTTAATGATATGAGTATTGCTTAATGCAGCTTCAAATCATAGCAGACAGCAGTTTCTCTGTTTACCCCTCAGCATTAGAGGAGAAAGAATCCACTATAAAATAAAATACAAATACAAATTCACATGTGTCTGTGACACCTCGTGAGTAGTTTGAAAACGTATGACGTGAAGACCCTCTCCCATCCAATGACAATTTCAAAACTGTTGGTTTTTCAGTTTTTTTAATAAATCCTCTAGACTCTGACTAACGATCATTTTCATAATAGTTGGGCTGACTTTTCCATTGTTTTTTCTAAAAATGTCTGAAAATGAAAGTAGAAAAAGGCAAATCAAGAGTCTGTAACCAAAATGAGTTAACTGTCACATAAGCATCAAATTCTCACATTCAAGATGCTTGATCAAAGTCATGTTTGACATTTTTCTTCCTTAAATATTACTGGAACAATTAATCGATCATCAACATAGTGGCACATTCATAATCGGCTAATTTATTAACAGACTAATTGCTTCAAACCTAAAATGGACCATGAGTGACATTTGCTAAATTGAGAAGGTGGAGTAGTCAACCTGAGGTTTGGCAGTCCTCTCAAAATTGTAATACTTTGAAATGAACATTTGTCTGTAGTTGAAAACCTGTTGGACTAACACCTCTGGTCACTGTTGGTGTTTCAGGCGAAGCCAACAATGGAATTAAGAAGGAAGTATTGGGTAAAGATGCTGCCAGGATCTGGATTAATGACAACATTAAACTGCAGAACTTCTCACATTCTCTGGTAAGTTTTATAATAATATTGACTAGAAAGATGTTGATGTGTTGGGATTTTAAAGGCACCGCTGGTTGGGTTAACGTGAGTGGTTCTGTTCAGGAGATGCTTCAAAGCTCAAGAATATTGTGAGAAGTGGGCGTCTCATTACGCCAATCTTTGTCTACAGAAACCCCCGGGGATGAAGGAGGAGGATGAGCCCGAGGAGGAAGAGGACGAGGAGTTGGGTCATGCAGAAACTTATGCAGAGTACATGCCAATGAAATGTAAGTGTGAATGTTGCTGCAGGGGAGCGTTTGTGGAGGTCAACCAGGAAGTTGGGGTCACTTTCAATCTGACTTCTCGCACTGACCTCAGTTTGTAAACGACGAGAGAGGAGATGTTAAACTCTGTAGCCTCGTTTAGCCGCTGTGCTATGCTGAGGCCTAATGAACAGTGATTGGATGGAGTGCTAACAGCAGTGCACAGTATCGCCCTTAATCGATAGCAAAAAAATAAAATAAAACAGCCTGCTATTGTGCACCAGTCGATCCTCTGACCAGTCGCTTTGTCGTTGCAGTGAAGGTCGGCCTGCGGCATCCTGATCCCGTGGTGGAGACCAGCTCCCTGTCCAGTGTTAACCCTCCTGATGTTTGGTACCGAGTGTCCATCCCGGAGGAAACCATTGATCGCGGCTGCCTGTCGGCTCTGCAGCTGGAAGCGATCACGTATGCAGCTCAGGTAAACACGGCTCGTTTTGTGAACAACGGCTTCGACGAAACATTCGTTTTTACAACGAAAACAAGAATATTATAAAATAAACGGTAGCCTCTAAAGAAGAAAACTATGACAAAACTGTAAAACATGACATTTTACAAAGTAGTCGATTACGTGAATGAATGATTGACTAATTACTTTTTAATAAAATTGTCTTTCAAACGGCTTTTAATTGATAATATGTCCTGAGCTATGCTGCACTTTTCTAGGTTCTTCTTTACTGATTTTAATTTGTCATTGGTTGTGAAAGAGTCAGAGAATCAGAATCCGGTTTATTACCAAGTAAGTATTCACATACGAGGAATTTGTTTTGGTGCGTGGGTTCCAACAGGAGCAATATATACAGAAAAATAAAAAAGATTAAATTAAAACCACTAACTAGAAATATATCTTGAAAAAAATGGTCTATAAATTCAATGTATTGTCCTAAGTTGACTGAAACTAGACTAAACTAACTAACTACTAACTAACTAATCAAATGACCAAAATATCACTAAAACTAAAAACTGTTTCCTCAAAAGACTAAATCCGTGAATTGTGTGTTTCTTCTCTTTTGTACCACAGCAACATGAGACGTTCCTGCCGAACGGGGATCGAGCTGCCTATCTGATCGGCGACGGCGCCGGTGTGGGGAAGGGTCGAACCATTGCAGGGATCATCTATGAGAATTACCTTTTGGGCAGAAAGAGATCGCTTTGGTAAATCCCTTAAATTATCTTTAACGCATTTACGATCTATCACCTTTCACATTTATGCCAACATAATTACCTTCGCCGAGACACCTCTTCTGATATATTCTCTTCTTTTGTTCAGGTTTAGTGTCTCGAATGACTTGAAGTACGACGCTGAACGGGATTTAAGAGATATAGGAGCCAAAAACATCCAGGTTCACTCACTAAACAAGGTAAGATACTTAAATAGATGAAAACAGTGACACGTTTTTACTGGCTTCATAATGTCGGTGTGGCTCAATTACGCTTTTTATATTTGCAGTTCAAATATGGCAAAATCTCCTCAAAACACAACGGGAGCGTGAAGAAAGGTGTGATATTCGCAACCTACTCTTCCCTGATAGGAGAGAGCCAATCAGGAGGGAAGTACAAGACCAGGTTTCAGCAGCTTCTCCACTGGTGTGGGGAGGACTTCGATGGAGTCGTATCCTTTCAGGTCCACCGCGTAGTAGAATCAATGCTCTCTGGAAATTATTAGTACTTTGTGTGTGAAAAACAGAATTATTATAATAATTATATGTGATGACTTTCCTTGACAAAGTCTCTTTCGGATCGTCTATGACGAGTGTCACAAAGCCAAAAACGTGTGTCCGATTGGATCCTCCAAACCTACAAAAACTGGGCTTGCGGTGTTGGAACTGCAGAACAAACTCCCCAAAGCTCGTGTTGTGTACGCAAGTGCTACAGGTTGGTGGACGTAATCCGATTACATGATCTTACTGACTGGAGACGCAGCGTAAACTGGTGGTGAATCTGTGCAAACTCTGTTTTTTCCCCCCTGTGAAGGCGCCTCAGAACCGCGAAATATGGCCTATATGAATCGCCTGGGCATCTGGGGGCACAAAACCCCTTTCAGGGAGTTTGGCAACTTTATCCAAGCTGTTGAGCGCAGGTTCGTTTCTCTCCTTCTTTTTTTGTTCTTCACAAAAGAAAAACAAATGTCCGGCTTTGCAGGTGGAGAGAGAAAAGTGTCCTCATTTTAAATGTTTCCCCCCTAAATTTCAGAGGTGTTGGCGCCATGGAGATAGTCGCTATGGACATGAAACTGAGGGGGATGTACATCGCAAGGCAGTTGAGTTTCACGGGTGTGACTTTTAAGATTGAGGAGGTTCCCCTGACTCAGAAATACATCAACATGTACAACAAATCAGTGAGGCTGGTGAGCACGAAAGAGCAATTGAATATAAATCCACCTTAAAGCACACCGCCGTCGTTCTTCTCTTCGAGCTCGCAGTTAATAGATGATGATCTGTGCTTCTCCCAGTGGGTGAGTGCGCGTGAGAAGTTCCAGCAGGCCGCCAACCTGATGGACGCAGAACAACGCATGAAGAAGTCCATGTGGGGCCAGTTCTGGTCTGCTCACCAGAGGTTCTTCAAATACCTCTGCATTGCCTCCAAAGTCCGCAGAGTGGTGCAGCTGGCCAGAGAGGAGGTCCAGAACGGAAAGGTGAGACTCATCAAGACCCCCTTGATTCATGCCTCCGCCGTGACCTCGTTTGTGATGCGTTAACAAAGTAAACAAGTTTCTCTCTAACCTGTATAGACACAAGCTGCTTAATGCTTCCCGGAAACTGTTCATATTGTGCTGCCTGCACACACACACACACACACACGCAGTTCATTGGCTCCGTGTCTAAAACTCTGACCCGCTGTGTGCTCTGCAGTGTGTGGTGATCGGTCTCCAGTCCACCGGAGAAGCTAGAACACTGGAGGCCTTGGAGGAAGGGGGAGGCGAGCTCAATGACTTCGTGTCAACTGCAAAGTACGAACTGCCTGAAGACGATTTCTCCCTCACAACGTAACCATGATAACGAACGTGTGTCACTGTAACAACGTGTCTCTTGTGTTGTAGAGGGGTGCTGCAGTCCCTGATTGAGAAGCACTTTCCGGCTCCTGACAGACAGAAGCTTTATAGCCTGCTGGGTATCGACCTCTCGGCTAAGAAGACCCCCTCACCCAGTGACGCCGCAGCACAGCCAGAACAGAAGGGCAAGAAAAGGAAAGGTAACAAAAACAAGATCATTTATAAAAAAAAAAAATAAAAAAAAAAAGCTATGACGGATTTTTAAATGTCTCGTGAACACAATGATGTGCCGTTCAATACGTTCTCTGATCGTCTCTCCAGGTTCAGAGGTCCAAAAGCAGCAGAAAAAGAAGCCTCGCAAGCACGGAGGTCTGTCGGGGACCAGCTCGGAGGAGAGCCAATCAGACGAGTCGGACAAAGAGTCCGGCAAAGACAGCGACGACAGCTTCAAGTCCGTCAGCTCAGCGGATGAAGACGACGACTTCAACCCATTCAGAGACGAGTCTGATGACGACGAGGAGGATGGTGAGACGTCTGAGGGGACGATGTGGAAGTTGAACTCGGATTTATTCTTTTTTTTTTCAGTTCTTACAACAAACTTTACGACTTCCTTTTCTTCAGATCCGTGGCTTATCAGAAAGGAACCAAAGAAAGGGAAAGAGAAGAAGAAGAAGAAGAAGAGACGGAGTAGTATTGATCCAGACTCCATTCAAAGTGCCTTGTTAGCCTCCGGGCTGGGCTCCACCAGGCCCACCTTCACCGCCCCTGTTAACCCCCCCAGCACACCTGCCACAGGTAAGACAGTCACCACACGGCAAAGCAGAGCTATAGCACATTGAGAGCGTTCGGGGTTAATGAATGCTTTGTTTACTTCTTGACTTCATAAGTCAAGACAGAGAGTCCGGACAGCTGCATAACAAGTCAGGACGCAGTGGAACTCGCCCAGAAAATGAAGAGAGATCTGCTGGAGAAGCTGGAGGAGCTGGCGGAGCATCTGCCTCCCAACACTCTGGACGAGCTCATAGATGAACTGGGAGGACCCGACAATGTAGCTGAGGTATACCATAAATAGATTGCATTTTTTGTTGTGGTTGCTGTTTATTTATTTTAATCATTATTATTTTTGAAGCCGTTTCAGTATTTGGTTTGTGTCTTGACTCACTTCACTGTTCCTCTTCAGATGACCGGTCGCAAAGGTCGTGTGGTCAGCAACGACGACGGCAGCATCACCTATGAATCTCGCTCTGAGCTCGACGTCCCGGTGGAAATCCTCAATCTCACAGAGAAGCAGAGGTTCATGGACGGAGAGAAGGTAAAGAGGTTATTAGAAGTGAATCAGGACGTGGGGCCGCTGCCTGGAGCTGCTTTCACACTTGTAGTTCAGGTCATTTGTCTGGAGTTTCTTAGTTTTGACACGTTTCTTCTTCACACTGGTTAATTACAAAGAAACCAAGAGGGTTTTAACTGGACCTGCTGTGTTCATGTTCCCTGGCGTTCTCTTGCTTACATTAGATTAGATTCAACTTTATTGTCATTGCATATGTCACAGGTACATGGCAACGAAATGCAGATAGCGTCTAACCAGAAGTGCATAAGCAGTGAAAAGACATAAATATGAATGTGAATATACAGGGTATACGATGATATCTATTTATAATGGAGGTCCGTTTCTTCAGAGTTCACAATCAGAACATGGAGTTTATAGTAGTTAGACTTTTGAATTCATCACAAGATCCTGTGGGTTGGTCTGCTTTGCTTTCACAAAGTCGGTTCTTTAGTCCACACAGAGTTCGAGCGACAGAAAATGAAGGGAAGTAAACAAACCAGAGTTTGTTCAAACTGCACAAAACCGGCTCAGACAGTGATTTTTAATTTGCTTGTAGATCTGAACCTTTGGACTGGACTGACTAAATAAAACAAACAGTAGCTAACTCCACTTCTGTAAGTGAGAAGTCATAATTATTGTGTCTCTTTCCAACCAGAACATTGCCATCATCTCAGAAGCTGCCAGCTCCGGTATCTCCCTGCAGGCCGACCGCCGAGTGAAGAACCAGCGGCGGAGAGTCCACATGACCCTCGAGCTACCGTGGAGCGCAGACCGGGCGATACAGCAGTTCGGTCAGCACTTATTAACCAAAAGGGTGATTTCCGCTTTAAATATCTCCAGAACTGATCCTCCCGTCCCTGACACAGTTGTTGTTGTTTGTTTGGACGCAGGGAGAACTCACCGGTCGAACCAGGTCACCGCTCCAGAATATGTCTTCCTCATATCGGAGCTCGCAGGAGAGCAGAGATTTGCATCCATTGTTGCCAAAAGACTAGAAAGCCTGGTGAAGATTTCATTATTATTTGTGAAACGGTTTCTACAGGAAGTTAAACGCTTGAATTAAATATTAACCGTGTGTTAAATCTCTAACAGGGCGCCCTCACTCACGGAGACAGACGAGCCACAGAAACTCGAGATCTCAGCCGGTTCAATTTTGACAACAAAGTGAGTTGATCGAACGCACTAGACGGATGGATGCTGGTGTCTTTCTCTGCCAGCGACTCACTGCTGTTCTGTTCTGCTCTGTTTGCTGCAGTTCGGCCGAAGCGCTCTGGAGATTGTGATGAAGTCCATCGTGAAGCTCGACTCTCCCTTAGTTTCTCCACCCTCTGACTTCAAAGGAGATTTCTTCAAAGGTATTTAAATCCTATGATATTCCAAACAAGGAATAAATGAACCTGTTCTTGTATTTCTTTCTTTCTTCCATCGCTGGGTTTCATAATAACTGATTTTCTTCTGTAGAAATTCAGAGTGGATTAATAGGTGTGGGCCTCATAAATGTGGAGGACAGATCTGGAACAATGTCGCTGGATAAAGGTGATTCAAACGTTTTATTGTTAAAAAGAAATGACACGTTTTGTGGAAAAGGAAGGAATGTAAAGCCCAAACTGTGTTGCTGCTACAGACTACAACAACATCGGGAAGTTCCTGAACCGTATTTTGGGCATGGAGGTCCAGCAGCAAAACGCCTTGTTCCAGTACTTCTCTGACACGTTGGGAGCAGTTATTCAGGAAGCCAAGAAGAACGGCAGATATGACATGGGCATTCTGGGTAAGCTCATTATTCAACCTGTTCCTCATCGTCCGTCTCTGCAGGTTCACTTTGCTACTTCATTGGATCTTAACGGTATGAAATGTCTAGTAAACCTGTCTTCTGTTAGACCTGGGCTCTGGCGATGAGAAGGTGAAGAAGGTCGACTGCAGGAAATTCCTGACACCGGGCTACACCACATCCGGACATGTGGAACTCTACACCGTACGTTCAGATCTATTTATACGCTGTTTAGACCGTGGTCTGTTCTTAAAGGATGTGGTTGGATCGCAGTAACGTCCCCTGACTTGATCTGTTGTCAGGTGAGCGTGGAGAGGGGAATGTCCTGGGAGGAAGCCACGCATGCTTGGGCAGACCAGAACGGACCAGATGATGGCTTCTATGTACAGGTGTGTGACGCTGGAAAGAGCTCTGTGATGATCCATGTTGGTAGCATCCTGCTACATACAGGAAGCCCGTTAGTGTTAGCATACAGTCTGCTGGTGCTCGTGCAATAATGCAAATCTATAAATCATCAATTTGGTGATCAAGGAACTAAATGCTTAATTTAAGATAAATGATGTTCCACCAGAAACAACCTTTCTGAAGTGTTCCTGGTACAGACGTGTGGATTTATGTTCCGAGTGGTATCTAACATGTGACCCATGTCATTTCACCAAGGTACTCCAGTAATTGAGTGCACACTTCCTTAACGTTGGTGGACTTGCAAGTAGGGCTGCAATTCATTGTTTTCATTGTGGATATGAATTAATCGTTTTAGTGACGTCTTCAAACGGCCCAAAACCCAAAGACTCTCCATTAGACGAAGATGTTTTAACGGGTTTTTAAATTGGTGCAGCAGTAGCAGAAACATCCCGATCCTTTTTAGTCTCTAGCATGGGTCCAACTCCAAAAACTCTGGTTCCTACATTTCCCAGAATCCAACTCGTCTTTCATTAAACCTTCCCTGACTTCTATTATACACACGTCGTAGTTGAAGTTGAAATAGACGTGACAAAGTTCCTCCAGAGCCACAGAAGACTTTCTACAAGTTAAAGTCAGTGAAGTGGCCATTTTTATTTACAAGTACACAATGTGTTTATTTGTTTTCAGATGAGGAACAACCGGAAAACGGCCATCCTGGTGAAAGAGGTGAACACGAAGAAGAGGCTGTTCTTGGTGTTCAGGCCGAACACCGGCCGACAGGTCAAACTGGAGACGTACTCGGACATCAAGAAGAAGTTTAAAAAGGTAACGCAGCCGTCTCTTATTTACATTACACTTATTGTGAATCATGATACTTAAAAAATAAAATAATTTCTTGGCCCTGTTAGGTTTTGTCAGAAGACGCCAAGGAGCACTGGATGGACCAGTACAAGTCCTCTGCTAAAATCTGCTCTCATGCGTACTGGTATGTGCAAAGTTTATTTTTCTTACTGTCAACAAATCTCATGAAAAGACCGAAACCAAAGATGAATACTAATTATTATTATTATTATTATTATTATTATTATTATTATTATTATTATTATTATTATTAACTGTATCAAAGCCTGATGCGTCGTCTTCCTCCATTGTTGCTCCAACAACTATTCAAAACACATCAGGGAGTCACTGTTCCTTCATCACCATGAACACACACACACACACACACACACACACACACACCCACACCGTCCTGCTGCCCCAAATACTCACTACAGCACCAAATGTGGATTCATCCGCCGCTGAAAATAGTCCCCAACAAATGCACTAATTCCTCCTGTTTGTTAGATTAAACTCCAATGAGCAGCAGTTTCACTACATTCATATATTTATTTTACATCTTCACTAGAAACAAATGGACAAACAGGATGTGGAATTTAAAAGTACTTAAAGACTTTGGTCTTTCCGTGGGATTTGTAATGAATGTCGCCAGCTTCATCCTCTAAAGCCAAATGCTACAACACCAGATCCCTCCTCCTCAAACGCGTGTGCATGTTTCTGGTGCTGTGACTGCCTGCAGGCGCGGGAACTGTAAGAAGGCGTCCGTGGGGCTGCAGTGTGAAGTCGGCCTTCGGTGCAGGACGTACTACGTTCTGTGTGGCTCGGTGCTCAGCGTGTGGAACGAGGTGGAGGTGGTGCTCACCCCGATCAGCGGCACCAACGTGAAAGTGCAGATTGTCCGCCTGCGAACGGAGGACGGACAGAGGATAGTTGGTGAGTTGAAGGACTGCTTCGTTTTCCAGGAATAGTTGGACGTTTGGGGAAACTTGCATTCTTTCTTGTCTGGAGTCCAAATCCTCCTGGTCCCTCCAGCGTCCCCCGATGCATGTTCAGGGTACCTGCAGGTCTTCAGAAGTCCTCCACAAACTCCAGATCGACACCACTTGGGTATTTGTCTGCTAAGTAGCACAAAGACTGAAAACAAAACCCGGCTAACAGCTAAATCCGCCTGAAGCTCACTAATTGAACACATTATATCTGGTTAACTAGTGAGCTTTAGGCGTTTACATCTTGTTTAAGTGTGAAGATGATCAGTTGTGGCTTCACGCTTCTGTCTTCGTCCGGGAGCAGTGGGTTACTGAGGTTTCCATCTTCACCGCACAGACATAGTTTTAACTCCAGATTTGTCCTTTTTCTTTTGTAACGAGCTGTAAATGTCGGTGTCTGTGGTTCAATCCCAGCCTCTCTCTCCTCCACAGGACTGATCATTCCAGCGACCTGCGTGTCCGCTTTAATCAACAAGCTGTCGACGTCGGACCAGTGCCAGCAGCTCGCCGTGCAGGAGCAGCAGAAGCGGCAGCAGCTCCACCCGCAAAGTCTCAGTCACGCGCCCAACACATAGTGTGGGGGTGGGGGGGGACGTTGGAGCCCACCTCCACCCCTGGAGTTCACATCCTGGTCTGAAGGGTCTCTCTCTGCACTGGAGCGGTGTCGCCGGACTGTGATGGTTCTTGTATGTAAAGCAGTGGTTGTACAGAGAAAAGATTTCAGGGTTCGTTCTTTCTTTTTATCTCCAGAGACTCTTGTTGTTTTCACCCGGAGAGACGTGACGGGTGAAGTTTTGTCCTCTGACATTCAGAGTGAGAAGATTTGTGATGTGTTGATGGAGGCCGAGTAGAAACGTCGAGGTCTCCGCTCCTCGCCCACACTTTAAACTGTCCACTCCTTCATCCAGTAAGAAATGGGCATTTAATACTGAACCGCAGTCCCGTGTTGACGTCTGGTCTTCAGCACGAGTGCAGAGGCTGAAGCAGTTCTGAGAAGCAGAACGTTAGAAGAGGAGCACAGATCAGGATCTCTGCAGTTCACTGCAGTGATTCTCTGAAGTCGTCGAGTTTGCTTTGGAAAAGCCCAAAACGTTGTTGTCAGAATCTACCAGCATCGAGATCAGAGGGTTTTTTAGTTTATTTTTATTTTTCTCCACTCGTCTTTGTTTCGCACATTTGATCTGAAAATAATCAAAAGTTCCCGGATTTGTTTGATTTCAAACGTCGTGTTTTTTGTTCCTCTTTGTCCATTTTAGGTTCTCAGTTTTTCCAATGCATCTTAAAGACCACGTGCACACGAGCTGTCGTCTTTCCTCCCGTTCATTCCTCCTGTTGCAACAATGAAATCCAACGTTTATCCAATTTGAGGGTTCAGCAGTCATTTTCAGTACAACATGGAGCCTTTGTGTCGGTACAAAGCACCACCTGAGACTCCGAGGAGGCTGCGTTTGGCCTCGTCTGCCCGCTGACTTCTGCTCGTATCAAGTTCATGGAAGTTAGAAGCCGCTGCCCAAAGATAATATTGAAAGAGTGGGAAGAAATGTGAAGAATGAGTGAAGATTGTGTAATCGACACATCAGGTTGTTCAGACAACGCCCATCAGACACGTTCACTCTCCCTGTTCGGCGTCTGTAAGCAGTGTTCAGGCTGTTTATAACATTCAGTTATTCACTGATGGCTGAAACAATAATAAAATAAAGTAAAACAACCGGGCGATTCTGAGAAATGTGCGACGTGTCCGTGGCGACGACAACATGGCGGCCTCCAGCTCTGCGCACACGTTCTTTCCTTTTTTATTTCGTTTTAATGGAATTCTGCTCAGGGGTTAAACTCGTACAAAGACCCTCTTTGGACAAACAAAGAAAATCTTTTTAAAGAGTTTTACAAAGTACCAGAACTGCATGAAACCCAAGAGCTCCTCCTTCACCTCCACGACTCTGATGTTGCTCTGTGGTTTGCTGTTTACAGACTACGTGTTTCAAACACTTCCTCTGCTTTCTTCACTTGACTTGTAGTTATTATAATTTTCTTTTTTTTTTTTATTACAAAGTGGATGACTTGTTCTGTTGCACGCCTCCGCCTCCTCAGTCCTGCTCGTGTGTTGAAGCCGGGCCGTGACGCCGACATCTTCAGCCTGTGGATTCGCTGCTGTTAACTGTGTCTTCTCCTCCGATCTCCAACTGATGCGTTCAAAAACACGTGGGGAAAATAGGAAAGAAGACATCTTTGTATCATAACAATGTGTATTTCGTTAAAACATACAGAAACTACAGGTCTGCTCTCCTACTGGAAGTGTTTAAACTCGACAGAAGCCGGCGACTCGTGGTTTTATTCGGCCTCCTCCCAGACGTCGTATAGAGCTGCTGATGTGGTGACGTTGTTGTTGAATCCCGTGAAGTGTCGCAGCAGATCTGCTCGTCTGACACGTGGAAAGGCTGCGGGGGGGGGGGGGGTTGGTTTAGTTTTGTTTTTTTTAGCCCACATCATCGCACGAGTTGCACTACTGACCGAGTTGTACAAATATTCAACGTGACCTGTACATGAATGAGTGCAATGCTCAATAAAGCTTGGTATACTTCTTCCTCATGGTACTTTTTAATTGTAATGTTGAGCTACAGTGTCATTATTATTATTGTTATTATTATTATTCCACTGGCCTGAGATCTTTTATAATGATAAAAATGTTTATCATTTATCAAAGCTTTTATTTTGAGCTTCGGTGCCATTTCTGTTGAATTTTCAATGGTTTCCAGGTTTTATTTTGGTTTTTTTGTCAAAAACCAGAAGTCAGATTCCTTAAAAAGATGTTTCAGAAATAGTCACTTAACATTTTGGATCTTTGTTCTCCAGCGGTGGTGGAGGAAGTCTTCAGATCCTTTTTAATTAAGAATAAAACACTTTAAAATCACTCCATTACAGGTAAATGTCCTGCTTTGGAACTTTAACTTAAGTAAAAGTAAGTTTTCATCAGCAAAGTAGTGAAAGTACTGTCCCCTGCGAGTTATACTATTAAATATTATACTATTCATGTGTAAGAAGCCTTTAACTGTTTGAACTAATGTACTAATGGGCAGAATTATGTTTTATAAACTAAGTATGTAAAATCTTAAAGCTGACAAAGCTTAATAATTAATGTAAAGTACATTATATGTAACACAGCACTTTTTCTTTTTGTTGTTTTGGTATTTTAACTTTAGTAATTAATCAGCGTGCTTCTTTCAACATTTGTATTTTACCCCAAAAATATATAATTAAGAGAATTAAACCTGTATTTGTGCTGAAACACATCTTAAAGTCAGAGACTGAGCTCCTGCTAGTATCCACCCCTGTGTGTGTGTGTGTGTGTGTGTGTGTGTGTGTGTGTGTGTGTGTGTTGGGGGGCCATCCCACTGCCTCACAGGGGTCCCGGGTCATGACACCGGAGGCCAGGATTCGGCCCTAACCATGTGGTGGTGGAGAGGGTCTGGTGGGGATCCAGAGCAGAGGAGCATCTCGGGTGTAGAAGCTCCACAGATTCACGTGTAGAAGAAGCAATGGATGCGCCCCCACAGACAAAGCCAGGTATGTGCAAACCTGTGCGTGTGTGCGTGCGTGCGTGTTTTTAAGGAGTGTTCACATTAGACTGAAACAATAGCTTCTTTTTATTTTTTTAACTTCACTAACAGCTGGGTAAATATAAAGTCAAACCTCAAATTAAAAACACCAAGTTGTTTTAAATCTCAGTTTCTGCATTTAAAAAAAAATTTTTTTTTCTAAATATAAAATAAATGTGTAAGAAGACACTTTAAAAAAAACACACTTCACACATTCAAACACTTTTTTTTTTTTAAGATTTTTTTTTTTGCAAGTTTTTTGTAAAAAAAAAAAGTGCAAGTTAAAAGTAGATTTTCCCTCCGGTGAGATGCGTTAAATGTGCGTTAAACCGGGGCGAAACCGTCGCTTTACGGTGCAAATGGTGTTTTTTAAGCGTTTTCTTGATCCCCCGCAATGGATAGTAGCAGTGTTAGAAAGCACAGTGGGTGTCAATATAAAGTGACGGCCATATTTGCCGGTGCCGCTGTTGTAAACAAAAAGTGAGAGACAGACGCTTCACTGAATTTCGGGTCATTTTTATTTCTTTAATTTACAATGTCTCTGGGAATGTCTTATAAACCCAATGTCCATCAGCACATTCCGGGAACTTCTGGGAACCAGGGTAAGGAGAAAAAACCGGGGGGGATCAAAGTATCCGTGCGTTAAATCGAGTGTTAAATTCGGGGTCTCGGAGAATACCTGGAGAAAGACCGTGTCTGTAGTTTTTGTCCAGTTATATATATAGGGTCAGATCCTGGGAGCTAGGCTAATTCATATCCGCCATTATTACTAATGTAAAAGAGCGCCATCCGCGGGATCAGTCGGCGGAGAAACACGGTTCGGGTGTGAAACGAGCAGGCGGCGGTTCCTAAAACGCGATTCTCCGTCGTCCCGGGTCCCGGTCCCCGCCGGCTGGGTGCCGTTACACGGTGACAAAAATGTATCACTTGTGTCTTCTTGAGCCAGCCTTGTTCCGTTTCCTCCATGATGCTCCTCGGTCGGAGCTGCTGATTGATCTGCCTCTGAATTATTTTGTGACTCTTCGAGGACATCTCGTGTCGGAGGTGGAACATTACAGGCGAACAAAGCAGCGGGGGAGCGGCGTGTGTGCAGGACGACACCGCGCTCCAACCAGACTCCGTTCATTTTTTACAAGATTTAAGAAACTGTCTGTAGGATGAGTCCGCTAATGGCCCCTTTGAGGTCAGCAAAAAAAAATCTGTAAATTCAGAATCAGAATCGGGTTTATTGCCAAGTAGGTTTTCACATACAAGGAATTTGTTTTGGTGCCAACAGGAGCAGATATATACAGAAAAAATACAAATAAAAAGATTAAATAAAACCACAAAATAAAAAATGTACAATAACAATAATAAAGAGAGGAGGAGGAAGAAGAGCTGTGCAAGTGAGTGCACAGCTCTTCATCACTTCATGTATCAAGCTTCTCAACTGGGAGGATTTTCTGTTTCTTCTTTGTTTTTAAATGAGTGGAAATTAAATCTATTTAGGTTTTTAGCCATTAGAAGACGCAACCTTTTGGTTTTGAGAGTGTTTTCTGACATTTTGTTAGAAAACACAAGCAGTTTAAAGACATTGCTGTTTGGATCTGAGCAGTTGTGATGAGCATTGTTTCATCATTATGGTAAAAAATGCTCTGTTTGTATATAATTGAAAATGAAATATCTTTGGGTTTTACTAATTACAAGACAGTGACATTTGGTTCTGAGAAATGACAAATGAAGCTTTATCGACTGAACGTTACAGAAATGCCTGGCTGCTTGCGGCCCAGTGAACTGTAGATGCTGTTACGTGTCGACTGATGCCGTCTTGTGTGTTGTGAACAGTTGGAAACCTCCAGTCTCCCTCGGCAGCTAACCTGGCCACGTTGCAGTCCTACAGGCCCCTGCTGAGTGACTACGGACCCCCGTCTCTGGGATTCTCACAGGTACCCGCTGATTAAACTACTGATCTGACGTTTCCTCCAGCAAATGTTGCATTGTTGCACAGAGTACTGGTCCAAGTGGAGATGCCCTAGCTGTGGGTCAAACTCCCAAACAAACCCTCAATCCTACATTTCCCACAATGCAACGGAACCCTGCCTGCTTGGTAGAAGCCGGCGTGTTTCCATTAATGATTTGTAAAGTCACAGAAAGCAACAAACAACAGTTTACACGGAAGCACCGGCTCAGTTGTTCATGTACATTGTAGTTCTGACTCCTCTGACACTTCTCTGACAGCTGTAGTTGCTGTCATTACGTCTCTCTCTACCCCCCCCCCATCCCCCCACTGTGGTGTGTGCGGTGTGAAAAGGGTTGAACCCGGCTGCTCTGGATGTGTCCGCAGGGCTCCAGCGGCAGCCAAGTGCCTCAGAACAAATACGCAGAGCTGCTGGCCATCATCGAAGAGCTCGGGAAGGAGATCCGGCCCACGTATGCCGGCAGCAAGAGTGCCATGGAGAGACTCAAAAGAGGTACCTGTTCACATTCAGACAACGTTATTGATCCCGGGAAGAGCAGATCAGTAGCAGCTCACCCCGTCCACATGCACGACTCCAAACCTCAGCACAAGTAGCTATTTATATATAATATAATATACTTTTATTCTAATATACTCATTGAAAAATGCTTCGTTTCGAACATCGTCTGGTGTTTGAGCATCGACACAGTCGCTCGTGGACACATCTGTTGTTGTCTCCTGGTGTTTGTAGCAACAACGGAGTCTGGAAATGTTTTTAAAACCTTGAATCCTGTAAAACTGTCAAACTGCGCTCGTCTTCCTCTGCAGGAATAATCCACGCGTGGGGGTTGGTGCGTGAGTGGTTGGCCGATCCGGTGCGAAACGCCAGGTCCTAGCTGCAAACACCCCCCCCCCCCCCTGCAAGAAGAAAAATAAACAACAACAACAACAACAACTTAAATAAAAAACAACTTGCATGGCCTTTCCTTTGAGAAGAGGAAGTAAAATGAACAAAGGATGGAAAAAGCAAGCTCCTAAAGAGAAAGAGAACAGATCAGAACATTAAATCGCTGCAGATCACACCACGTGAGAAACAGCGTGTGTTTTTACGCCCCACTTTTTGGGATCTTAGTTTTGACTTCATGTTTAAAAGGTTGCTTTGTGCATGCGGACGGGACCGGGGGTTAACAGTAGACAGTGCATGGCTCGTACGGGGGTGGACGGACGACGCGTCTTCTTTTTCATCGTATTTGGTCTGTTTTTCAGACCCCTATAGAAACACACGTGACATGAGTGAGTGAGTGGGTGAGGGAGGGGCAGCGATGTGCCAAATGCATTTGTTCATTCGTGTCGAAGGTTGGTTTTGGTATTAAAAAAAAGGAAAATGCTGTTACTTGCATCTTTGTATGTATTTATTACTCAGTGTAATAAATTGTATTTTCAATATAGTTGTCTGTGTGATTCAGTGCATCCCGTCTCTAAACGCACAGGTTGCTGGTTCGAGTCCCCGGCTGCTCCTGCCCGCCTGTTAACGCGTCCTGTAATCTCTCCTTTTGGATTGTTGCTCGGACAAAACAAGACATTTCTAGGTGTCGCTGAGGACGCAAGGAGCTCGTGAGAGTGACTTTCTGCTCATTTGCTGACACTAGAATGAAGTGATTAATGCAGCAAGTTAAAATAATAGCTCCAGCTTCATTATACGACCAGAACCTTGCACAGTAGCGTGAGCTGGTTCTGTGCACGCTAGTTACTAGTTATGAAGCACACACACACATTTTGTGACTAAACTAGCTACCGTGTGTCACATGGTGTCGTCACATGATCAATTAGAGACTTCATAACATTTTTATTACCCAGCAATCATCACTGCGTATCTGTTTATGACAAAAATACCAAAGAAAATGAGTTGAATGGTTTTATATAGTTTAGATATTATAAGCATATCGTTTAGTTATAGACCGTTAATGACAATAATAATACAAAAGAAAAACTGGATGGAGATTTCTTCTTTAAACAGGTGAACATCGCAAGAGCCTGTTCTCAGGCAACACAGGGGCCAACACAGGGGCCCCAGTGCAATCCGGCTGCCTGTACTGTCTCTATTCACGCCCCTGGCCTGTAAAGCGCCTTTGGATAAAAGCGCTATATAAATAAAGTAATTTCATCCTAAAACTGGCAAGTGAAGGCAACAAGTCAGTGTTTACTGAAGGGATTTATTAAATTAATACTTTTTTACCTTGCAAATCAAGAATTGCCTGAATTAACTGATAAAGTTAAGAGTATTTAAGTGTTTTTAGGACATAACGACACAACAGTGATTCCCAGCAGGCAGTAGTTTCACCCCAGGGGCTGCTTCTGCAGTTTGTGACGTGGCTCAGATGAAATAATGATTTAAAACAAATAACAACGCTGAGTAACAACCTAACGCCAACTTGTGCTGCGAGTGTGTAGTCAGAAAGCCAAACCAGCAAAATGTTCATATATATATATATATATATATATATATATATATATAAATATAGTGTGCAATTTTTGCATAAAAAGGACTTAATAGATTAATAATCATTTGAGCTGTAGTTTGCTGTGTGCAATGTACTGATGACAGAATATACAGCACAAATGGATGCACAGGAGGTGCCAAACAGCAAATGTTTCCCCCGGGGGTCCCTAAACAGGTTATTCTGGCCATCGCTTTCAATAGATGAGGCAGTAATCGCAGTGTTTACTCTCTACTCTGTGTAAATTATACACAGGAACTAAAATAGATTAAAACATAAATGAAATATATAATATGTACATATTAGTGCCAGTCGAACACAGTACAGTACAGTACGGTGCAGAATTGTCATTAAATAATTAACAACACATTAACATATTAACAGTACTTTGTTTATTTTATATATATATACTGTATTTGTAATATATGAATAATATGTATATAGAGAGGCTGACTTGAGGTGAGGGTCTGAAGTGCAAATGAAAAACTGACTGGATTAGAAAAACAAACAGCAAAAGAATCAGTAAAATAAATGTGATTAATAAAAATGCAAGTGGTACAACAGAAAAGAGAAACTCGCTCCTAAATCTGTGGAAAAAGGTAGAACAATATAAACAGTTTCTGAGGTTTTCTCCTCTGTCAGCTTTTGTCCCAGCAGATGTGTACGCCTCCTTCCCCCCACGATCAGCCAATAGAATCGCACAGTGAAAGTGACGACCAATCACGGCTCAGTGTTTTTGATCAGATTTCGACCAATAGCGGCGCAGTGCTGTGGACGTTACAGCAGCCGGAGATCACTGCAGTGCAGTAGCCAACCAGCAACCAGCAACCAGCTAGCCAACTTGTCTACTCACAGAGAAATATGGATGAAACGATGAAACAAGTCAACGGGTAGGTTAAATATTATTTAATGTTGTTTATCTACGCCATTTTTTTCTTCTTTAAAACAGTGTTTGTCTTTCCGGTTATGTGTGTTGTTATAATTTTGCCCGCTTACGCCGAGTGCTTACAAACCTGTAATAAACCAACTTAGCCCAACTTAGCTAGCTAGCTAACCAATTGAATTGGTTGTCAGTGGTGGTTGTTGCTATCACGGTAGCTAGATAACTTAGCCTACCTGACCCATGCTCCCGCGGAGTTGACAGGCAACTTTAACGGTCTGCGCGCCCGAAGAAGCATCGCTGGAGCTGGCTGACACCGAAGCTAAAGCAGCTAATATAGCTGGTATTGTTTAATTGTTCTAGCCGCTGCATGGCTATGACTATATGCCTGTGTTTTTGTTGTAGATGTGTTGTTTGCTAAGCGTAACATTTACACATTAGTTTGACTATTTGTGTTTTATGTTAACTCTGGGAGATCAGAAATATGACATGGATTGAGTGCTTTATTGTTGGCTATAAAAGCTTTGTAATAAACTGCATCCTGCTTTTTTTCTGTTGAGTTAATCAACACTTCCAGCTGACTGTATTTCCACATGTCTGACTCATTCTTGTTGTCCCCTCTCTTGGTTTGTAGCTGTCAGACTGACCCCCTCTGCATGGGCCCATAAACATGTCCACAGATGACAGTATATCTGAGGATGTGTCCAGCTCGGGGGCTTTGAGCCACTGCCATGCCAGTGCGGACGGGGATGGGGGTAAGGAGAGTGAGACCTCTTTGGTGTCCTCTGAGGGGACATCGGCCTCAGGGCTGGCCGTCTCAGAGGGCCGACACACAACCTCCCAAACAACAGGAGGCACTGTGGAGAGCAGGCCCGTGGACATCACACCAGCATGCAACAAGATCAGGTGCACTGACTTTATAAACACACAGGAACAGTACAAAGAAAGTGATGGTGGCCAGTAGACCCATCTTTTCTTAGAAGGGAATGTAAATGTTCTCCCACGTGTACATAGTTCTGTATTTCCTGTTTTCAGAATGTCCCTGAACCTCACAGAAAATGATTTGATTGGCAATGAATTGATTTATTCTTTTTTTATATGTGGAGAAGACTTTGCATTTATTTCCAGAAGTCAGATGTAAAGAATCAGAAACAGTATACTTTAGAGTGTCCAGTCGTTTAGGTGTAGAAAATACGTACTCGGGTACAGTATGTGATTTAATACGATATGATTTTATTACAGGAGTCTGTGTCTGAGCACAGATGAAGTGTTTGAACAAGGGAAGAGCCTCCCATTCATCAACCCAAGCTCCCTAGAGACCCTTAGGGCTTTGGTGCAGGAGATCCAGAGCAGTGGAGAGACAGACCCTGAGATCTGGAAGGATTGTGAGGTGGGGAAATATCACAGAGCCTGAACAGAACGTGCAGACCAGAGCGTGAATGCACGCCGGTGACGCTGCGGCAGTTGTTCTTCTGTGCTGCATTTGGCAGCTGGCAGCCTCGTTTCTGAGCTGTCACTTTTATTTTTTATGTGGATCACACCTGACAGCAAGACACACACACACACACACACACAGCACCACACTGCAGCTGATCCTTCCAGACACAGGATGTGATTTGCATGGAAGAGACAACTGTGATGTGCTGCAACACAAAGACACTTTACTGCACAGTTCATCAGGAGTTGTTGTTCCTCTGTTTATCACCTCTGCATCTCTGATGGGAGTTTGCAGCATCCTTTCATGTGTGCACAGCTGCTTCCCTCCCACTTTCACAATTACACACACAAAGGTTTCAGACAGCGGCCGGATGAAAGTCATCACACAAGATAATTCACCCGTATATTAAATAATTCCATCCAGAGCTCAAATAAAGTGGAAACTACAGTCACTGCTAGAAGTTTAAATACTCAATTTACTCAATCACATTGTAAAAAAAAAAAAATTGTTAACTTACTCACTGCACACTCTGTCCTCTCACTGTGCTGTCAGCCCTCCACCATACACACACACACACACACACACACTATTAAAAAGCAGTGTATTATATCACTTCAACTGTTAAAATATCCCCAAGACATGTTTGAGACCCAAAAATACTTCTTTAATGTAATGGAAATGTAATAATAATTTGTGTCTGATGTGTTTTTTTTCACAGTAATTAAGTTAATTGACCTTGTTAAGAAATTCTTAAAATCACATCTACTCCCCCCTCCTTATTGAAAAACCCTGAATCTATGGACACAGCACTGGTGAGCTGCCCCCTTCTGGCCTTTAGCTGCTAACTCATGGCCAGACGTTGTGTTTCCACTTTGCCGGCGCAGTATAAAGATGAAAAGTCAGTGTCAGTCAGTGTATATTGACAGTGATGGCAGTTACAGCTGTTTTACTGCAGGTGTTACTGTGAGTAACGAGGGTACATGATGCTTTGTTTGTCTGCAACAGGGCCGGTGGCTGCATCTGTTTCAGCTGGTGGAGAAGCAATACCAGGAGCAAATACTCGCTCAGCAAGAACAGTACCAGTGCCAAATACAGGTGAGGTCATGTCTTATCACAGGAGCTGGAATATTAGTTTGATATATAGTGACACAATGATGTGCTTCCCCCCCCCCCAGTTGATTCAGGATGAAATTAAGGCCCTGGTTCAGCTCCAGAACCGCCAGGCCAGCGTCCAGCCACACACTGAGTTCTCTCCAAGTCCCGTGACCAAAACCACCACAAACACAAAGGACTATATCTTCCCCCTCCTCTCCAGTGACCGCACAGTCCCCCGAAACGTGGCCAGTGACAATGACAGCCTGGCAGCCCCGGCCCACACCCCCTTTAGCTCCCCTTCACCTCCGCTCCAGAGATCAGAGACCGCCAACCAGGGGGAGGAGCGGGCCACCACAGTGCTCAGCAGTGGCTACGGGACTCTGTCTGCTTGGGAGACTGGTCTGGAAGCTGCTGGGTCTCCAGGGGAAGATGAGGATGGCAGTCAGGGGAGGGAGAAGCATCACTGGCCCTCTAACTTCCAGGAAGACACAGAGACAACTGTGACTGGGTGCCAGCAGGCTCTCGGAGTGGAGGAACCTCACCCATTAGTCTACCAGCAGAGCACCTCTGGGTATGACACACTAACACCAGCTCCTTATGACAGGGTATCGTGTTTGTTAATCTACACACATCTTAAATAGATATTTTATAGCCTGCTGTAGGCAGTGGTGTTAGTTCTACAAGTTTTTTTTAATCTGATTCTAGTAAAAACTGGCTGGAAAATCCCCCAATAATGTTCCAGACCTCTGAAATGAATATATGGACTTTAAAGTAATTAGATCTGTTTTTAATTGGTTCGTCCGTCCAGTGTCTGCTGTTTATCCATGTCCAGTGTTTAGTGATTTATTAAACCTTCAATAACAGCAGCCGAAACAAGTTCATGTGTTCAACTTGTTAGCAAACAGTCAGTCAGTTAGTTTTATTAGTTAGTCCAATATTATTATATTTTATATTATCCATCATAGTCGTGTACCGGAGGTGCTGACAAGAATGTGACAAATGTCAATAAATTGATAGACTTTGTAAATAACTGTAAGGCCACATCGTCCCTGCTGGTTCTGACTCATCTCTTTCCTACTTTGGCTGATATGACCGCAGTCTGTGGTATTAAAAATGTCTTAAAAATCTTAAATTGAACAGAAACCCAGTTTAGACTTAGACAACATTTCGTCTGAGGAGTTACATTCCTACTCACCCGGACCTGTTCTGTTGGCAGCACCAGCCAGCTTCTGACCTCCTGGGCCCAGAGGCAAAAACTCAGGCCCAAGAAGAGCAAAGCAGGACAAGCTCCATCCCCTGAGTACCAGGAGCAGCCAGGCAGCCTCAGAGAGCCCCACAAACACAACCCCCTGGAGGGCGCAGACTCCCAGGACCAGGTACAACTCACCAGCTGCTCCTCTTGCATCTGTAGCGTTTGTGCTCTCTGTGTCCTGATTAAGTTCCCTCTGCTGGGTCTAATCCACTCATCTGTATTGGGTTTCAGCAGCGACCGGCTGGGCCGTCGTCCAGCTCTTTCTCCCTGAGAAGGAGTGACAGCCTGATGTCTGAGGCATCAGGTAACAAATCACCGACTCAGCAGCAGGTGTAGAGAAAGAAAGAAACAATACAGGATATTACAGGTTTTATGTTGCAGTTACCACCAGTGACAGTAAGGTGGCGTCGTGGTACCAACTTTTATTTTTATTTTTAGGAGGAAATTGAACAGTTTCCGTTCCTTTCCTTGTTTTTCCGGACACGTCACAAATATATGTGTTTGCTAGTTCTTCTTTGTGATGGGTGTCGCCTGCCCTCTCAGATTATCTCATTTACTCAGTTTCATCTCGTGCATTTAAAGGAGAAGTCTGGTAATAGTTTAAAATGTTCTTATTGTCAACGAATCCAATGAAAAGTCCGTCTCTCAGCATGTTCTGACTTCTCTGCCCTCTCAGCTCAAAGCCTGTTGGTTCCTACAGAAGTGCATCTTTAAAAACACCTCACAATGATATCGTTTCATGTAGTTTGTATCACACATTTAGTGTTTGTGGAGTTGTTTGTGGAGTTTGTGGTGATGAAGGAACAACAGCGACGTCTTGCTTTGTTTGTAGAAACATTTCATGACATTTGCTAACGTTAAGAAAGATGATCACTGCCAGAAAATGCTGCTGTTCAAATGTTAAAGTGAACTAACTAAATGATGGCGTTCCCTGCGTCTCAGGACTCACTTACTGGCGTCTGAATGAGAACGACCTGTATCACGCTCTGCCGGACAGCTATGACAGCGGCGCTTACCTCCTCCTGCAGGAGGCCTCCATGAGTGTTGTGAGTTCTCCAACAGTGGACGTCTGATAAACATGAAACCTGCTGCCTGCCTGTGCACCGACTTCTCCTGAATGTCTCGTCTCTGTCTCTCAGACTCCACCTCAGGAGCCTGGACTGTCTCTCAGAGAGATCTACCACAACAAGCAGAGACCAGACTGTAAGCGTTCGGACTGGGAAGGCTCCGTTACGTCCAGTCCTTCGTCGCCGCAGGTACGTCACCAGCTCAGTGATCCATTTTAGGCCACATTCACACTACGGTTACAGCGAGCGTCCACACCACTCCACTAAAACAGAGACGTGCGCTTCCTGATTGGGCTTCATCAGCCGTGATGTGTTCCCCGATTTGTCACGCTCGTATCACGTGACCCTTCTCTGGAAATAAACCAAGGACAATCAGCCTCGACTATCAGCGGTTAATTCAACACTTCCTTTCAGTAACACTTCCACATGTCAGACAATCTGCTTCCTGTTTACACCGGCGTGCACGTGAACGGTCACGTGATGTGCGTTTTCAGGCGTGTTGTATGGCCGGAGATTATTCCTGAAACTGATAAAACGTGTACAGAGATCGACTTTGCTGTAAATGTATCCGTGTGGATAAAGCCTCTGACTCACACTTTGTGCTTCAGGTGTTGATGTTGGACCCGGCAGCTAACCAGCGGCAGTCAGATCGAACCTCCGGCTTCACTTCGCCTTCTCGCTTCAGCAGCCCGTCGTTCGCCGCTCAGCCCCACCTCTACCCCCGAGTGGGGACCCCTGTGACCCCTGACAGCATGGTGGCGTGCAGTCCCAACCCTGGAGATACAGACTGCGACACCTCCAGCGTTTCAGCTGCCGGACCGTCCCCTTCTAAAGTGATAAGCTCGTGGGGAAACGCGTCCCAGGCGCTCCTGTTTACCTCCCAGGATAAGAGCCAGCCCGGCTCCCACACAGCCAGCCAGCAGCGCAGAGCCAGTGGCCCCTTAGCCAGCGAGGAGGAGGGCAGTCACACCCACACCAGCACCCTGAAGCCTCGTTCAGCCTCTGGTTCTACTCTGCGTCCTGCAGGCGGTCCACACGTGGAGAGAGCGTCGTCCCCGGAGGATCCCGTCGTCCTTTCCCTGTGAGTGTTAAATAACTGTGTTTATTTACACACATTTCTGTTCTTCACAGAAGAAGAGTCAGTAACATCTGAAAAGACAATTCAAACAGTTTCAAAGAGTTTTAAGGAGGAATTTAAAAGACGGTGCGGATTTTTGTGTTTCATCACTGTCGGATCAAAGGTTTTTCATTAAAAGTCGTGATTAGCATCTTATTTAGTTAAATGAAATTCGTCTCCTTCTCCTCAGACTGAGGCAGAACCTGAGAGAGAAGCACTCTCGACATGTGGCCGATCTGAAAGAATATTACGAGTCCGAGATCCAACTCCTGCGAGACAAACTGAAGCTCCGAGATCTGCCGCAGGATTTAGAGAAGAGCAACCAGGCCCTCACAAAGAGGTGCGCCTCTACATTACTGTACACTTTACTTTATGTATGTTTATAATTGACTACATAAAGGTCTAACTTACTTACTTTCCTCTGGAGCTGATAGAGTTTGGGAGGATTATTGCTCCATGACAACTGAGGAAACATTGTTTTTGTCAAGCGATCAGAATAATCTTTTAAACTCTGTTTATTCACACATTTACCAGAACAAGCGTAACTTGCACTGGGCACTAACTCGCTGTGACTGGTGTTCTTCCACAGGTGCGAGCACCTGGAGAAAGCTCTGGCTGAGGCCACCGCTCGAATTCAACAACTAGAAGCAACAAACAGGTCGCTGGAGAACAAACTGGTATTGTTCCTCTGATTGCTTCTGACATTATTTGTTATAAATGAGTGGTTTATCTTAAACAGCATCTGTTATGTAAGTCTCTGTAGAGATGAAAGTATTGTTGTTTCAAATTGAAGTTTTATTATTTACTAAAATATAAAACCTCAGAGCGACTTAACACGGTCAGTTAGTGAGAGTTTGTTAATTGTTGGCAGGTGCTTAAAAGCAATCAATGCCTTTAAATTTCATTCATAAATGTCTTTAAAGTCATTAACTTGTCTTAATCTCAACCTGTGGCCTCGCTGTGAAACTCACCCTGCAGCTAATGTCAGTGGAGAGAGCTTCCTGTGTGTTGTCTTTACACGCAAACACCCTTTAATGAATAAAATAAAGATAAAATAGACAGAACTCTATTAATACTGAAGAAGTAAACACCACTGCCTAATAGATTACCAATAAAAGTAAATTTTGTTGAATAAAGTATAAAGTATAAATAAAAAAATTACATTAAATGCAAATTATATTGAAAACATTATATTTAAAGGACGTTAAGGAGCTCGGTGATGACAAATGAATCATTTGTCACTTAAAATCAACAAAGTCACGTGTCTGAAGACCTTAAAAAATAAAATAAAATCAAAGGTTCATGCAGCCTTTTGATTTTTAATCTGCCATCCTGGAGTCACTTTGTGGTTTATTGTATATTTATGATAATACTCGATGTGACTCTGCGGTGTTAGGCCGAGTGGCCGGAGCGCTACGCTGTCGCGGGTGCTACCGTGAAATCCTTGCAGCAGCGACTGGACGAAAGCAGGCGCTCGGGCAAAGACAAGGACGCCTCGGCAGCACGTTTGAAGGCCCACGCACGGCAGCTGGAGGAGGCGGTGCACAACGCCTGCAGGGAGGCGGACGAGAAGGAGGCGAGGAGGGAGAGGGAGTACAAGATGCTGCAGGATGTGAGTCTGACGGACTGGAGAAGCACCATGTTGTTCATGTACTCTGGTAGTTATGTAGTCTTTTAAAACGACTTTCTCTTCCCGTACTACCACGTACTAAAGTGTTTACCTCCTGTGAACCTGGAAGTGCTGCCGTGTGGCTTTAACTAGTCGGACTCACAGGAAGTAGGCTGTTAGTAGAAAAGCCTGCCATTGGTCGACTATTCCAGTTGTAATTCTCCTCCCCTTCCGCTCTCTGAGTGTTCGCGTTTACACTATTTTGCAAGATGGTTGTGATACATGAAAATACCAAAACTGAATATATATTGTTTTGGCTGTTGTTTAAAATCCCAAAACATGTCTTACGTTCCTTGTGATACTAATTTAAGTTGAAATGTCAATTTTTTCTAAAGTCAGCAAACGTTAGCAGTGTGGGAAGTGCGTGTTTAATGGTGTTTGGATATAATACACGGCTCAAGAGAGAGGCAGCTCCTTTAATAACGTCGTGGAAATGAGGTCAAAAATTATGGAAACGATTTGAAAATGTATTGTTAGTGTGGGAACCCTGTTCACCAGCCAGACCCTTCTGGCTATGCAGAACTAGCGATTAGCTCACGTTAGCTTACTGTAGTTTTTCTCCAAGTACATTATATTTAAACACAGAACAACGTCACATTTCACAATGCTCGAATAAGGACTGACGTTACATCTTATTAACAACAAACACAAACACTTGGGAGCAGCTGGGAAATGTCAGTTTAGCAGGAAGAAGAAGCAGAAAGCGAGCGAGTTACAGCCTCGTTTGAAGTGAGAAGGGTGTCGCATCAATGCTCTGTGTTGGTAGATACCCTGATTGTTTTGACGTTTTACACGTCTGTCTGAACACTAACGGTGATTCTCTGTCTCCTCAGCTGCTCGGGGAATACGACGCTCTGCTGACGGAGCACGAGGGAGTGAAGGTGACGGATCTCTGAGTGGAACTCATATATTACGTTACATGTTTGATTATCGTTGAAAATCAGTTTTTAAGAATGTGTGTCTCTGCAGAACAACCTGGTGTCAACAGAGAGCAAGCTGGTCGATGCCAACGATCAGATCTCGGACCTGAAGAGGTGAGTTATCCGTCGGTTTGTGTTTTGTATGAATATGATGAAGATTCTCTTCCAGCGTAAGAGCCCTACTTTACAGGTCTTTATTTTATTCTGTTCTATACTACATAAACTCATGTTAGCATCAATGAAATCACTTTTTTATACTCGGTTGTCTAAAGGTCACAGATTTAATTTCATAGTTTTGACATTTCAGGAAATATACTGATTGACTTTCTGGTTGGTAAATGTGTGTGTGTGTGTGTGTGTGTGTGTGTGTGTGTGTGTGTGTGTCTTAGCTTAGCATAAAAGCTGGAAGCAAGGGGAAACAGCTAGCCTGACTAGCCTACCAGCCCATCTAAAGCCACAACAAGTTGGGGTGTTACGTGCCGGACTGTTTCTTGGCTGGGAGCAGTGAGCATAGACCACAACCCAGGCTAGCTGTTACCCCCTGTTTCCAGTCTTTATGCTAAGCTATGCTAACCGCATCCTTGCTGCAGCTTCATATTTGCCGTACAGTCGGAGTGGCGTCAGATCTTCTCATCAAACCTTCGGCAAGATAAAAATAATAAGTGTATTTCCCAAAATGCAGAAATAACACTTGAACTGTTGCTGGTTAGAAATGAGTGAATATATTGATCACAGCTTTACAAGCAGCCACAAAACAAGAGCTACATGTAAATAGTCCAAAGTGTCTTTGTGTGCCAAAGTGTGTTTGCAAAGAGACGTGACTTCACAGCTGTGATGTGGTTATTAGCTTTCAAACAGCTGGCAATGTCGTACAAGAGCTGCAGCAGAAGTCAGCAGACAGGAGGGAGATTAATCAATAGAGCCTAATGATGGTCTCTGTATTGACGAAACGTCGGCCGACACTACGCAGCAACTCTTTCTTTGCAGTTTCAGCTCGGCCTGCAAAAGTCCGTCATGTCCATTCAGCGATTTCACGGACAGGTAGCAAAGTGTAGCTGCA
>JAVQJD010104939.1:0-38486 GCA_036023655.1 Nannoperca australis
ACACACACACACACACACACACACACACACACACACACACCCACACACACACACACACACACACACACACACACAAAAGTATTAAATGATCATTAAAACACATGCGAAGACACTTTATATTAGAAGCTCTTGTAAAAGCAACGCTGTGTGTGAACCAACCCCCCAAAAAAGCACTGTGTCAGAGAGGCAAAAAAACAGGCTGTTCGCAGCCTGGGCAGAGGACGAACAACAACAAACAAAACAACAATTGTTTTGCCGACATCAGCTGACCCAGAGGGAACAGAGTTGACCCCCATCGTGCCTCACCGAAGCAGCAGCCTTTGGAGGAAAGTGTGTCACTGTGCACCACATGTGACTTAACAACAAGGGATCCTCGCTGCACAGCCACTAGATCAGGATGGTAACCATGGCGATCTACTATCAAAGTGGAAGGGGAGTAGGTGAACGCTGCGGCCATACGCACAATAGGGATGGCTGTTACCGGCCACTCAACACAATCGGAGGGTGGAGGAGTAGGGGGTGGGGTCGGCCTCTTGAAGTTGCAACAGTTGGCAGCTGAAGGCGTAAGGTAATGGATACTGAACACACATGAAAGGAGCTGGAGAATAATTGAGTGACTCAGCCGGTACAACCTTCCTAACGTGGCCGATTATGTGAGCTGTTTCGCTAACATCAGACCTGGGCAAGAGCAAGCAAAACACGGAGGTAAAAAATGACTAAACTAAACGGTGGCAGTTCTATCCAATGCTTACCACATACCAAAATGTGGTATCACAACCGCGACAGAGCAGGATGCCTCCTCCCTGGCAGATATGTATATCCCAATGTTGTGACAATTAATATGTAATTAAATACTATTTATTGTATGGTATTGTTTAGGACCGCTACTAACTGACCTATTTACATATTGTTTCGTCTGTAATGTAAAATGTCCGAAAATTGTGAAGTTTCCCAAAACAGCCCGAATCACCAAATCATTTGCATTTGTTTGGCCATAGTCATGTCACATTTTTCTGCCTTACCAATGCATGAATTACTTTGACAGCAACCAACAGCCTAGCCTTACAGGTCGTATCTGTCACTAGCGGTACCACAAAGGGATCCCAGCTGACACGCCTCTTTGTCCTGGAGGCGCTGGCCTGCTGAGAGGCAGCAGAAACGCCCAGAGTCACCTGTCCATTTGAATTCACTAGTGACATTTTTCTGATCCCTTTGTGAAAAGTGTTTTTTCAACGGGACTCCCTACAGTATGTGGACAGTAGATTGCAAAATACTGTGCTAGTAAGAAGATTGATGTTGTTAGATATGTCATCCAAAAGGATTATAGAACGCCGGTGAATGGTTGACAGTGAGTTGTGGTAAGCTCATTTCTGTATTAATTAATTGACGTTGCGGTGGTGTAGCAAAATACCAAAACAACTACCTTACCGGGCCAGAGAAACCTCAAAGTGATGCTGCAGTCACACTAATGTGGTGAGCGATGTGCAGAATCAGGGTTTCAGTGCAGGGCTGTTTGTCTCTCCTTTTCTCCACACATTAAAGAAGGTTTCCCCCCTCCCCTACATTGCGACGCGCTGCTCTGATTAATTCCCGCGACGTGAACGTATAATGTGATCGATCAGTCGGTGTCACCTGCAGCTCAGGATTAAACAAACAAGATACAGTATGTCAATTGGTGAGTTTTAGCAGGGAATTAGACAGAAAACTTACAAAGTATTCCACGAGGAATGTATGTGATTGGCCAACGTAGCGCTTTGGTGGATGATGTCTCACTGCACTGCGGCAAAAGTTGAGCCTGGTTAAACTTTTACTTCCCGTAAAATATCAAAATATTACCGTAATAGCCTTATTAGCAGCCTCTGTCCACACTCTTTGATTGGACCACGCCATTGTAAACCTGTGATTAAACAATTCCTTGCTCAGCCACTGAAGAACATATGGCTGATTTCCAGACGATCAGAGGCGACGTCATTATCACAAGCAGAACAGAGGAAATGTAAACTCTCAACCGTCACGTGTACAGCGCAACATGCTGACCTCACTGTGTGTCTGGAGCGTGATTGTTAGTTTATCTTCATGCAGATAGTGGGTAAAGCCTATGACACCATATTCTTACGCTATCTCCTTTAAAAGGGGTTACTATCTGACCACATTAACCTGCGGCAAACACGCATGTACGGGGACAGAGAGTTCAAAGATAGCAAACTGAAATAAGCCTCCACAAAGAGACAAAACTCCTCGCCATGTTTCCTGGCATGAATCACAAGCTGTCCCCCACCCCAGTCCCAATTCCCTCTCCTCTTCTCTAGAAAGCTCGAGCATGACTCTGGGAGGCAGTTTCCTGTTTGTAGAAGAAAGAGGAGAGATTTCCTCAGAGCGAGGCCACTTGCTGGACACAGTGTTCTGCCTTTGCACAATCACAGGAACCCGGGGGGCAGCGGAGAGGGCCTTTACACTCCGAAACCTTTGCAGACGCAGACGCAAACCTGGTGGACGAAGCAGAGCGCTCGCGCTTGCCCCGATCCAAACGCCAACAGATCACTCGCTCAGAGGGGCGTGCAGACCAGTGCTACGAGGGGTTAACCATACCTGTGCGTACAAAAGAGCAAGCAACTACTGCTCACACACACACACGCGCACACACACACACAAATACAAATGTCTGTTTTCTACATTACACTCTCTCCACTCTCCACTCTAATTTACTGCTGGTACACTGCAGTGAGGAAATGAGTATTCCAGCTGCCCTGTTTCTCCTGGTCTTGAATGTTGGCTGCAGTAACATTATTAGGGCAGATTCATTTTTGCCCTCTTTCCACCAAATTAGCTCTGGCTCTTGAACCGGTTCTTCCGATTCTGGGAGCATTGGTGCCATCTAGCAAATCAGGAAGCATTCTAATCAAGGACGCGTCCTCATCGGAGGGCTTTGCGCAATACACAACAAAATCAAACAGTAGGAGCCAGATGGCCGATCGCACTGATCATCTGCAAGCTTTTGTGCTGTTATTACAAATATTTGTTTTTATACAAAAAACAAGCATGGGCCTAACTGTGCCATTTTCTTTCGTTCTGGATGGGAACCAACTTTTCGAGTTCCAAACGTGTTCCATATTAGTGGAAGAGGGGTAATAGTAGACTTCACTGGCAGTGTCACCATCAAATAAACACTGCAGTGTAGCGCATCTCTGCCAAACAGCCTATTTCTGTCAGTCTATTAACAACTGCCCCTGATTTGCTTACCTCTAAATTATTTTCATTTAATTTCATTGCCGTTTTAAATGTAATTTTCTTATGCAGCTCATTAAAAGTGATTTTAAGCTCATAAATCACTCCTGTGATTAATTACTAAATCAAATTATTATTTATAATCCATTTGTGTGGCACTGATCTGTTAAACTTATGTTCGTATGGACTGATGGAAAGCATGATGATCATTGAATAGACAGGACTGCAAAATTACATCTAAAACATCTAAATATTTGGCAACCTTTATTAAAATCTTGACCTTTTTTTACCTATAAATAAGGTAATTAAAGTCTATATTAACAAGGAAATATTTAAAGATTTTTTTAATGTGGGAACTATAATTAATTTGGTGTTAATTCGCTGCCTGTGCCAATAACACGACACATTGTTGGCACCATCCGGTTCTGGGTGCACCCGCTGTCCGCCTGAGGTGCCAAACACTGTTGACTCCTACACACACACTCACATACACACACACACACACACACTCTCATGATGAAAACACCCTTTGACATGTCTCACCCTCCTGTCCACATGCGGCCAGGCTGAAGTTACAGAGGGACACTGTGTGTCATCACACGACTGCATTAACGACTCTAGTTAAGAAGCCTCAGCTCTGCAGAACACATTCTCACTGTTTGAATGTATTCTCTTTTTCACAGGGTGGATCCATTCACTTAAAGCTCAGAAAGTGTGTGTTTAAAGTTCAGAGGGAGAGAATGCTTGATGGGGGAGACGGACACTTATCCATCACTTACACACAATAATCTATTTTATGTGCTTTGAGTTTGATGCCTGGTTGAAGCTTGGCATCTAATGTTTCACAAATGGAGAAACTCTCACTGCCCCTTTTATCAGCTTGGAATGAAAGTGAACCTTGCTGCTGTGTGGTGCAGAGTACCTAACAGCTCATCCACTCCTGTAGCATATCACTTCTCATCTTTTGGCCCTGGGTTGGCGTCTGCACAGGGGCAAGTAAGGCTAGACATGTATCGGCTTTAAAAAACTTCATCAGTATGATCTTTTTTTTATGCCACATGTGTGTCATTTTCACATTTCACATTTTAAACAGCAGAATCAGTCACTACACACAACCTGACATCCTCACCCTCTTCTGCGTCTGCATTTTGAGAAGGCTCTTGCACACAGATATCTGTTGATGTGCCCTTCTAACATATGTATGGGTGCATCCCCACCCATGTCCACACTTTACTACTGCATGTGTTCCAAAAACATTTCTGTAACTTCTCCCAGATTTCTGACAACAGAATACGACCTTATAATAAAAGAAAGTGGCTGGGCCAACTGTGGTGGGGTTAATGAGGAAAAACGCAGCATCATTGGGCTCCTTGTATCCTTTACGTCCCACAGCATGACACTGCGTAGATGGCTGGTTCAGTCTCGTGAGGGGGACATATGGTTGGTTGGGTTCAGACAGCAGTGAGGAAACCAGCTTTTATAAACAGTGTCGTGTCCTTAAGACCTAGTGTCAGCCATTAAAAGCAAATGATTCATTCATGAAACACTACCCTTCTTGTCAACACAGCCAATTGATAAGATCCGTTTGTATTAGTTCATCTTTTTTCTTTTTACAACATTTCACTGACATAAATGCTAGAAAGCGAATTAAGGAAAGGTATAACGAACCGTTTAAAGTTATATTATATCTAGAAACCTTACAAGTCAGGTCAGAAAGACCTAAATAAAGAATAAAAGACCGTTTTCTGAGGAGTAAACAACGCGGTGACTTTAGTACTTGCCTGCCAACTGTTTGATTGGCGAGCTGTTTCATCCGATTGAACTGCTTCTTCATTTTCGGTCCCTTGCCAGTGTGTCCTTCCGAAGTTACGCTTCAAAGCCGGGCTTTGGTTTGTCATGAAGTTCACAGGGGCCTCTCCCCGTTTTAATTTCCCAAGCTGTCGCTATGACAGGCAAAAACAAGCGAGAGCCATTGAGCCCAAAAGCCAATTAAAAATAGTTTGTAGCCTCGCTAGCCCCCGAGCTAGCCTTTCCCAAGTGGAAATGCTGAAGAAAAGTTCCCGTTGGGGGCGACGGCATGATCCGCGAACCTCCTTTTCTGTGTGTTCCCGTACATTAAAGTCGCGAAGTAAGCCGTGTCTAACTTTCACTGGCTCCGGCGGCTTTTCATGGCTCTTCTCGGCTGCTGTCTTGACAAGTTAGCCGACGAGCTAACGTTGTCGAGCTGGATAATCCGTCGCGTCGGCCGCTTTTTTTCCCCAGAGCAGAGCAGAGCAGCGAGCCGAGTGAACAGCAGCAGCGAGCCTCTCTCCTCTGCCTCCGCCAGCACGCGCAGAGAGGGAGAGGGAGGGAGAGGGAGGGGGAGGGAGAGGGAGGGAGAGGGAGGGAGAGCGACCGGAAGGAAAGTTAGTGCACCGCTAGCATCTGCCAGGCAAGCATCACCTCCCCCTGGACACTGACATGAGAAGCCCACTCACACACAGAGCACTGTACTGACGGTAAACATTGCCATAATGAAAAATGATAAAAGTTATAGTATAAGTCGGAACTTTTATTGTGCATTAACTTCTCAAACGTATTTTAACACGTTGGTGTGGCGTAGCTACTCCTGGTTAGTTCAATTCTTGCAAAGTTGCATACTTAATGAGATTTTTTGTGTAAAAGCTATCTAACGTCCTGGTATAGCTCCTGCAAAGCACCACCATCATATAATGAGCAGTGAAACATATTTTGCATTGACATTGAAATAAATGAAAGTGCCAGCATACCTTAACAAATGTATGTATAGGGGTGCACAATACATCTGTGTGATGGATCAGGCAAAATGATGGCAATAATTGCTTGCACTCTCTGTTTTGACTTTTATCAGCCTTACCATCTTCACTCTCATCCTCAGAATAAAACAGAAGACTGGTTGACTGGTTCTGGTACCAGTTATTCAGGAAATTATTTCACTGGTTCAGGTGATTTCTGAGTATTTAGAAGAATCATTTTCCAAATTTTGAATTGTGTTAAGATACCTACTGTTAGAGACAACCAGAGGAAATAATCTGTAAAATTTTCTTTATGTAATCATAATCATTACAAAAAAGAGATATACTGCACAATTCCTGTCTACCAAAAGATGATGCTTAGTATAAACACAGTGCACCTAGGACATAAATGGAGGAGAAATAGTCTAAACATGAAACACACATTTCACCACATAAAACATTGCTGAGATTTTGTAGCTCTGGATTTAGTGCTAGGTTTATTTTATTTTTTTAAATGAGAACGTTTGCAGTGATACTTTTAATCTGAAATAACTAACCGGAAGTGTCATCTGGTCGGAATTGTCCATATAGTTCTGGCTCCGTGTATGTTGTTGTTATTAGCCAGTAAAATATCATTCCCTCGTTAAATAGTGATTCTTTTTATCCAACTAGCAGTTTGTTTTCTATATTTAAGTACCTGAGCAACCCGACTATTCTCACAGTTTAATTGTTGTTCCCTCCGGTTTTGTTAAACAAGCTCACCTGTCAAATTGAGCTAGCCGGTTAGCTTGTCGTAGCTAGCCAGTGTAAATCAGGTGGACGAGATTTTTCAGCGCTTACAGTTTTAATGTTACCTACATAACGTTAGGACAAGGACCACAAATGGCAGCTCGGCAACCCTTCACAGACACCGATACTGCCGATGAAGCGGTGAGGGCGACTTGTGACGATGCAACCACATGCAAAAGGTAACTGCAGTAGCGGAGTTCACAATTTAACGTTATTGTCATTTAGCTTTAATTGCATCATGTCAAGGTCGCCTAAGTTGAAGAAGTAATGGAGCTATTGCGTATCAAAGGTCATACTCCATGAAACAATGAACCTGTTGCTTTTTGTTATTGCTATAGGTAATCACGCAACGTTAGCCAAGATAACATGGAAAGCTACAACCAGTTGTAATTTAATAGCCAAATTATGTCCAATAATATCCTCAGATACGCACATTTCTAGCTAATTGTCGATGTTTGATGCTACTCGGCTATACACTAATAAAAAGTAAAATTTTGGGACTTGGGAATCACTATAGCAAATCAGTGTACTAGCATACACAGAGCAACATGGTAGTCCTAAAATATTGTTTTTGTCTTTTAGCCTTTGTTAGCTAGCTGTCTTCCCTAGCAACGCGTTCACCTTGGCTCTGAACAGTTTCACAGTGGGCAGGTAGTGTGCTGCCCAGTGATTTGTTATGGGGCAGTTTGTGGGACATGTATGGGTCAGGCCATTCAGTATTGATCAGCAAATCCAAAAATAGAGCCGAAAACTGTACAAATCTATAGAGCCGGGTCTGGATTATGTGTGCAATCAAAATCATTTGAGGCAATAATATATTTCATTAGAACTTTACTTATATATGTCACCCCCTCATCAAATTTATGATTGGTCTTCTAGGTTTGCTACCAGTAAAAACTACTGGAAGGACCCCTACATCCAGTATTTTGCGAGGTCTGTAGGGGAGCGGAAGGCACCTGAAATCAATAGAGGTAAGTGAGTCTCTTCTTTTACACACTTTTTTACTTTATTCACAAGTAACTTTAACTCGGAGAGAGGACTCATCTGGAACAACTCGTAATATTTATAAAAGGCACTGCAAGTCACAGTATCAACATTATATAAAACGAACATAGTCTGCAGTGAATGCCTCATTAGCGCCACACTGTAGAGTTGAAAGAATGTGTGCAGTATACAGAGTAATGATAACTGTCTATATAACCAGCTATCAACAGCTCATTTTACAATGTGGTTAGTGTGGCTTCGTCAGCAGTAAATTCTCCCGCTCACGCAACCATACAAAGACTTATATAGACTCGCATATTTGTGATCGTGTACATTTTTTTGTATTTTAAGGCAAAGCCACACTACATTGTATGTGATGTAATTCAGGTGTGTGTCCTCCTATTGCTTTTAACAGGTTACTATGCCCGTGTCCAAGGAGTTAACCATCTCCTTGATGCGTTTATAAGGAAAGCAGAGTGTGACTGTCAAGTGATCAACGTGGGTGCTGGACTGGACACCACGTTTTGGAGACTTAAGGTTTTGCGGCACTGCAGCTCACACTGTCAGCACTCTGGTCTAAATGTGACTCCCTATTGGTCTGATGTGTCTTTTGATGCTGTCTGATTTGACTAAGCTGCATCGAATGCACGTGACTATCTCCAAACTATCTTTGTGCCTCTTGTAGGACGAAAACCTCATGCCACGGAAGTTCTTCGAAGTTGACTTTCCAACAGTTGTGTCCAGGAAAATACACAATATTAAGTAAGACAACCATGCTACTATTATATTTATTGTAACCAGAGCAGCCACTCACCTTCCTTACAAATTGGAAGATCTGGTTATGATGGTTATAGATCGTGCAATATATTACTACATCAACATCTAATTTCTAATTGAAGCTTTAGTTAGTCAGTATAAATGTCATTATAAGGATGTAGCATTATAAGGAAGCAGCACTTCTCTGGCTTTGGTATTGCAATGTGGGGTGGAGATCTGCAGAGGGAGACAGAGCTCTTTGTCAACAGAAGTGACATCGCTGCATTAACAGCTGTTGTACAACATAATTCAAGATTCAAAAGTGACAGTTTATTTATACCATATGTTATGATTACGTGTGTAAGGATGTCTTTTACATAATAACTACCAGTGGTCAGATTAAGCCCTCTATAAGTACAGTTCAGGCAGAAATATCTGGTATACTGCAGTAAGTGCAAAATGCACAATTACTACCGTGGAACCTGAGCTAATGATAATAGCGTAAAGCCTTTAACATCATGTTTGCACTCATTGGCTAGTTTATCAGCTATACCTGCGCCACAAAAAGAGTCAGTTCAACTGTGTGGTCATTTTGGAGGCTGCTGTTTGTGATGCTGTTGAATTGTATTCAACTCTTGTAACTCTAATCGTGTATTGTTCTTTGACTAGGACAAAACCACCCCTGTCCAAACCCCTCATTGAAACCCACTCCACAGACTCCTTACTACTAGGTAATAAACTGAATATACACTCATTACTTGACACATCTGTGCGCTTTAGGGAAAACCAATCAGAACATCTTTCTGTGCATCTATTTAGTATGTTTTCCACGTGACTTACAGTTAACGTTCGTGTTTCTGTTTGCTCAGATGCCCACTGCCTTGACTCAGACCGTTACTGTATCATTGGGGCAGACCTCAGGGACATCTCTAACTTGGATGAAAAACTGAAGAAGTTCCAGCTTAATCCAGAGTATGTGAATATGTATTTTCCTCACGTCGGTTTCATCTCAATTTTTGTTCTTGGTAGAGGCACGACCTTTCCGAGTGCTTTCTAGTTATGTTGTTGTGTACTGCTCTCACTCCCAGATTACCCACCCTGCTCTTGTCTGAGTGTGTGCTGGTCTACATGACGCCCTCCCAGTCCTCCAATCTCGTTCACTGGGCAGCAGAAACCTTCCACACTGCCATGTTCATCAACTACGAACAGGTAAACGGGACAAATGACACTGTTGTTGGCTCTTGTGATCCATGTCACCCCTTAAGCAAGTATCTGGTGTTGGGGCAAAAGTTCTTATTTCCTATTACCAGATATGATTTTGAGTCATAACCTGTTATCCATTTATTCTTTCTGCACTCTGTGTGCTTTGATCATTTCTGTTATGGGTCACTTCTGACGTAAAGTACATTGGTTTCCAGTTTGGGTTTGATACTGAAGGGCAACTTGTTTGTAATGAGGGGTGTTAGGAGAACAGTCTGCCCTGTTTTATGATCCTTGGATAAGACACTTTAGCTAGAGACAGAGATGATGTGGGCTACGGATGATTCTGATATCCTTCCCCTTTCCTTCTGTATGTATTGTGAAGTTATAAATATGTGCGTGTGGGCTCTGGCCTTTCAGCTGAAGTAGGCTGACTCTGTGTCGCACTCGCTCTTTCTTTGGATCTGTGTGTCCAGGTGAACATGAGCGATCGATTCGGCCAGGTTATGATCGAGAACCTGCAGCGTCGCCAGTGCACCCTGGCAGGAGTGGAGGCCTGCCAGTCTCTGGACTCTCAGGTAACCCCGACAACAAATACGTCCTGCAAGCTTAGTTTTGTTAGAGGGTTTTTATGAGTTTAGTGGCTGTGTGAGGCTACTAACATGTTAAGTTCCAAATGTAAGAATGATTTGAGGGAAGCTTTGCACACTGTCATGAGAATCTCTTGCTTGTTGTACCTGTTTAGTTCTTCGGGGGATTATTTCAACATGTGTTGTTTGCAGAAGGAGCGATTTCTGAAGGCTGGCTGGGAGCATGCTGATGCTCTGGACATGATGACGGTCTACAGTATGTTGCCCCAGGAGGACGTGGCAAGGTAATGCCTGACATCAGCCAGCATCTTCCAAAGTACTCCGATAAACCCAGTTGTACAAAAACTGTGCTCTACTGTAATGTATACTAAATCACTTCATTTTAGGAGTGTTTTAAAAATGAGGCCATATACTACATCTCAGACTTATAAAAAATCTCATCTCAGAGTTTGTGTTATTAATAATTTATGACTTCAATTGACCTTCATTGATCAGCAGACAGTACAAACACTGATTAAACAAACCCTGTCCCATCCCCTTCGATCAAACTAACAAAAGAACTAACGTTTTCACATTGGTGGAAGGTAAATTAGAAACTTGACACTTAAAAAGGATAATTATGTGCATGAACAAACTAGTATGTGTTGCAGGCCTGTCGCTTTTTAAGGTCTTTTCTGGTCATTTGCCCTCCTTCCGTGTATAGTATGATATGACAGATCCCATTCTAAGATTACTTTTATTTATTTCTGCAGAATTGAGCGTCTGGAGTTTCTGGACGAGAGGGAGCTGTTGCAACAACTTCTTCAACACTACAGCATCTGCTGGGCCACCAAGGACAAACTCAATCTGGGTAATGCACAAAAACAGTTCCAGTTCCAGGATCATCTGGGACCACTGAGGCGCCATGCTGTCACTTTAAATGTTTACATTTTTTTGTAATTCCAACATTTTCTGTTTCGTCAGGTCTGTCACAGTTGGCATTTTGAGTGTGCAACTGCTGTTTTTACACGCGTGAACGCCAGAATCAACAACAGGAGGAGGCGCGTGAGGGGAGAGGAAGCCCTCGTCCGGGAGCTGTGAAAAGCTCCCTGCATCAGCAGAATGTGATTACATGAGCGTCCTTTGTAACCCAGCATGTGTTGAAGATAAGAGGTGATTACGTTGAGAGGTGTGAAGAGGTTCGTTGCTACACTGGCACTGAATTACCACCTGTAAAATGGACAGTTTGTTTTTGCTTACAGACGTATTTCGTCTGTGATTACGCAATCACTTAAAAATATAGTCTCAAAATGTGCTCCCCCGAGTCAGAGATTTAAGAATGTAGGAAGTCTGAAGAATTTCAGGTGTCATGTGTCCACGTCTGGTTTTTATGTGCCATTTTATTTATTAATCACTTGTACTTCGCAGATTCCTTTTCTTGCAAAACATACACGCATGCTGTAGAGCTAGTGTCAAACTTCAAGAGATACATGCAGCTACTGGTTAATTTCCATTTGCCTATAACACGTTTTCTATTCTCTTACTTCAGACATCAAAGACGACATGACAGATTAGTTTGTGATAGATTATATTTGATGAACGCTGTTCAAGCGCAGCTGAATAAAAAATGTCCTTTTGTGTAAGACCGTGTTGCTCTGTTCATTGATTATTGTTGTGTTATCAAGATGTCAGTTGGGTTATCTGAGGTGGGAGGGACGAGCTGTGGGAAGATATCACTCGTGTCTTCGTGTGCATTTAGATGTACTGCATGTACTGCGAACAGTTCTGTAAGGCCCTTCATTCACAGAGAAATCAAGTTTGATTTTAATGAGCATCTGTAAGCTTATTAGTGATCTTATATTTAGCTACACAAACGGCTTTAGTCAATATTTATATTAAAAACGGACCGTGACTCTCGCCAGTCTCGCCCACGTAGTTTCCAGCTGCACAAAACATCTTGACCAAAGAAACTGACACAGTAAGCGACTAGCTGGTGAACATAGTGGAGCGTTTAATAGCTAAAAAGCCAGATATTTCCCACAGGAGACAGTAGAGACCAAAAGCAGCTACAAGGAGACAGAATATTGGACTTACATTCATCAGATGGCCAGAAACACGACCTTAATTTAATACTTATGTTGCTCCGTTCTTGCTGGACGGGTGAGTGTTTGCTAACAAACAGTGCTGGACTGTAACTAAGTACATTTTCTCAAGTACTTAAGTACAATTTTACTGTACTTGTACTTTTAGTATTTTCATATCATACCACTTTGTGCTTGTACTTCAAAGGGAATTATTGTGCTTTCTTTACACTACTACATATATCACAGATTTAGTTATTTTGCTAATTACAATGTTCATTCAAATTAGGTTATCTCACATGTGTCTCAAGGAAATAACTAAAACCAACGATGACCCTTGGCATCCATCTGATAATAAACACGCGTGGAGGAGGGTTGTTGTCGGGGCTGTAGCCCTGATTGAAGACACTGTTGTCATGTCCTCCACGTTTTCAATGGTAGTCAGGGAGGAGTTTCTATTCTAGATTTAAAAGTTTACATTTTGGAGGCAGATTTTGTACTTTTTTACCCCACTACTATTTCTTTGATAGCTTGATATATCATTCAATACAAAACAGTTACACACTCTTCAGGTGTATTTTACTGACAGCAAAATAAAAGATGTGATATCAGTTAAACAAAAACAGTGTTGCTATTTCTTGCGTCCTTATCTTTATGTGTGTGTTCTCTGACACTCAGTAACACAGTCCTAATAATTTTATGAGCTTCATATGATTGAGTGTCTTGGGAGTAGAAACAATTGCAAGAAGGTGGGGCGTCAGAGACAAAGCGCATGTCCTTTGCTCATCACCTTAAGAACAAGTGAACCTGACTCAGAAAGGTTTTTTTCCCCCCCCGATTCAATATGTCAGGGGCCGAAACCAAGACAGAGGTCTTCACAATAGCTGAGATGGGAGAGCCGGCGGCAGGGACAAGCGTGAGCAACACAGACAAGAAGAGACGCGTCTTTGAGCAGTACGTGCAGCCCTGCCTGGCTGAGCTGTTGGGGGCCACGCTGTTTGTGTTTGTGGGGTGTGCGTCTGTCATTGGGAATGCGGGGACAGGAGGTGTCATCCAGCCTGCTGTGGCACATGGACTGGCGCTGGCAGTGCTGATCATGGTGTTTGGTCAAATTAGGTAAAGAGTGGTGACATTCAGTTTTGTTGTGTAAGTGAGTGTGTGTGTGTGTGTGTGTGTGTGTGTTTCAAATGCTGGATGTTTGTTTTTGAGCTTTTCATTTCTTGTTTTTACATTAAAAGGAAGGTCTCATTTGTGATAGTTTGATAGCTTGCTCTTCATTTCCAGCCAAATTTGTGTGTAGAACCAAAGAACACATACATTGAGTTATTGTTAAGTGAATTTGCCTTAACATGTGAGCACATAGTGGGCTATATTACAGATAGTTTAAAATAGTTTCTTATGCTTTTCTGTCACTCACCGACTTGATCTATTTGATACAGTTATTACAAATAAAAAGAATCACTTGCATGCTATCCCACGTCGAATAGATAAGTGTTGTTATTATCGGTCCGTCTTTGAGAGATGGAGTAAAGTTCATTATGTTTTATTGCAGCGGGGGGCACTTTAACCCCGTGGTGTCTCTGAGCATCTACCTGTGTGGAGGGATGGAGCTTCCTCTGCTGGTGCCTTATGTCCTGGCTCAGATGTTGGGAGGGATGGCTGGTGCTTTTTTTGCCAAAGTAAGAAAAATACTTTGGAAGTCTAATTCTGCCAGGAAGAGAACAACAACAACAAAAAGATACAATTTGTTATGATGAAATGAAAATATGTATCTCTTTTAATAAAAAGTCTAAATTATAACGTATAGTCACAATTATTTTGACTCACTTAATCGAACTTAAGATAAAAAGTTCAAATATAAGATAACAAATCATGTTATCTTGACTTACTATCTCCTAATTATGACCTAGTAAGCCTAGTACTTTGACTCAGTAAGTCATTATTGTTACTTTTTGTTGTAATCTTTACTCAACAAAACACAAAACAACTGGTTTCTTTAGTTCCTTTAATCCTGGTAGCACATGTTCTTGATTTCCTGGCATGCTTTGTTGGGTAAAAAGTAATAAATAAAAGGTGAAAATAAATGTTTGTTATGCACTGGATGATTTACTTTGTTTTTCTTGCAGGCCGTGTACCCCTCTAATATTTATGCTACTTCCCTTGGAGGAGCCTTTGTCACCAATGACCTGGGTAAAAGCACTCTGGCAGAGGTGATACTGACCCTGTTCCTTACCATGGTGGTGTGCATGGGGGCCGTCAACAGCCAAACCCGCTCACCGTGGGCTCCTTTCTGCATCGGCCTCACTGTGACTGCCAGCATATTTGCTGGGTAAGAGCCTCGGCAGTCGTCCCCACCATCAACATGATCCATTCATGTCTGTCAGGATTTTTTGAAATATTAAGGTCATAATAGCAAAAACAAAGTCTTATTCCTCTGGAAATCAATAGCTGCTCATAAACTCAAGTAACTGAACTCTAACTAAAATACCTCAGGACATTACGTATAATTATCTTTAGTAGACATCCTAGCAAATTATAGTAAAATTATGGAGCCATAAAAATATAGTGTTTTATTCTTTTATTTCTCTACATGAAGGTCGAAAGGCTCCAAGCTTCCAAGATTAAACCCTAGTGGAAGAATACTTTTACCTTTTGTCGGCCTAAAAGTAAAAAAAAGTGAAGAGTAGTAATTAAAGTTTAATGTTTAATATCTATTTAGGGAAAACAATTATATAACCTTCCTATTTTGAATGGACATTACAATCTAAACAGTAACTTGTAACTACAGCTGTCAAATAAACGTAGTAGAGTAGAAAGTACAATATTTTCCTCTTAAGTGCAGGTATAAAGTAGCATGCAATGAACATTTGGGGCGTCTCTGTTGCTGCAAAGGTAACTGTTTCTTCCAAAATGAGAAGCACACTGTTGAGCTTCATCACTCTCAGCAGCTGTGTTACAGCTTTGCTCGGTGCTGGCTGTTGTTTCAGAGGGACGGTGTCCGGAGCCTGTATGAACCCTGCACGAGCCTTTGGTCCTGCGGTGGCTTCCAACCACTGGAACCATCACTGGGTTTACTGGGTTGGACCCGCTTGTGGTGCACTGCTTAGTGTCAGCTTCATCAGGTATGTATAGTTCAGAACACACTGGTAGTTTAAGATTGAGGGCTATTTAAGACTGCTATCAAGAAAACCAAGACGAACAATGCAGCATTTGAAACATATATTTTTTGTCTTTGCAAATGTTTTTTGAGGAAGGAAATGCACTCATTGTGTCTGTTAGACCTCCATCATACACACTGTGGCTGGTGAAAACCATTCATTGAAGTATCGATCTTTTGCAGGTTGTTGTTTGGTGACCAGAAGACTCGAGTTGTGTTGAAATGAATGTCTAATTTATTAAAGAGGAAGAGAGAGAGGACACTCCGACTGACTTGCTGACACTTTTCCATTTGGATATTCGTACATTACTCAACATGACTGTAATATTTACGTTTGTCAGCAAAAATGTGTGCAAATATATTTGTTCTAGGACCAGCAATAATTGTTGGCTCCTACTCAATGACATGTTTCTATTTAACGGTTCAATAAATTGTTTGATGATCTGATAGCTACTCCTAACTTGGACATATGTTTGATGACTGCTGCTAAAAGTCCGAAGACCTTTGATAATAAATTCCATACAATTTCAGACAAATGACCACTCTTTCTGTTATCTATTTACGGACGTTTGTTCTCATTGTTTGGGTCAAAGTTCTGAATGGAAAACAATTTTCTGATAGCTTTATATCTTAAAAGATGGTTCAAGGCCAGGGAACTACTTTGTACAATAAAAATTAGAACCATAAACTGGTGGCCTTAGATCAATTGAAACATTTCAATAAGTTAAAATGAAAAGCTTTCTAAAAATAGATGTATGACAAGACTTCACATATGTGTCCAAAACACTGGATAATGATGGTTTCAATATTGATGAAGATGAGTCATAAGCATTGTATACTCATGCCAACTTATCCATCAACTGTACACGTGCACGACTACCAATCAGACATACAAACTGCCTTCAACTTAGTTTTTGCTTCATTAAAGGAATATAAGAAAATGTATGCAGTGATTGAAAAAGTAATGAAATAATATACCTACAACAACTAAAGTAAAAGCAGCACAGCACAATTTAAAAACACTCCATTGCAAGTAAACGTTTTTAATATAAAAGCTTAATTAAAAGCACCCATTATACAGAAAGATTGCTCCTTTTAATATGTTGTATCATACATATTATATTGTTGGTTAATGGTGCATTAATGTGTTAGTAGAATTCTACTGTTGTAGTTGGTTGAGGTGGAGATAAATGTGATGACCCCCCCCCCCCAATCTCATAAAGACATTTCTGTCTTTACCTGTGGTCCTAAAAACCTTATTTTCTTTATTTCAAATAATTCAATTTCAATAAAAGCAATTACTTTATACTTTGTAGTTTGCTGCACTTGAATAAGGAAAACTGTATTTTGGAAAGTAGTCGAAAGACTTTAAGGACTCAATTATAAGAATGAATAAATAGATCGGTAAAAGTACCACTTCTTCATCTTTAACAATGTGTTGTTTTTTAATGAAAAAATCTTAATCTGCATGCTTGTAATTTTAGCTGTTACATAAATGTAACTGAGGAAAAAAGTACAACCTTTCCCTCTAAATAGTACAGTAATAGAACAGAAGTATAAAGTAGCATAAAATGGAAATGAAAAAGTCTTAAACTCATGCTTGAATACAGTCCTGTAAAATGTATTGATGAATGCACAATGGAAAAGTAATTTTACGAGTGTAACACACTTGGGTGTGTAGCGTGCACAAAGGCACTAACCCATATTGAGTAGTGTAAAGTCAATGATCGAGGTCTATCTTATCTATATAGGCTACTGACAGGTTAGTTTGCCTGTGTATCCAAGTAAGGAAATGATAATGGTGAATGAAGTGCATTTCTTGATGATTGAAGTCATCCTTGATCAGTTCATGTCTTGTTTTGAACCTTCTCATCCCTTTTACTAAAGGTCACTTTGAGGACTCTTTCCAGGACTGGATTACCTGGCTTTACTACACCTCAAGACGGAGCTGGTCAGGTGTTAAGGATCATGGTTCGAGCGGAGATCGTATTGATATAATTAGTATATCCTTCACCTTTCATGTTTTATTACCTGTGACGCAATTCCAGGTTCAGTGTTCCAGCTGCAAATGATGATTATAAATAACCACAACACCTTGTAGTACCCTGGACTTTGACTGGGTCAGGTGCAGGTGTCTGCAGAGCTAGAGCGAGTCGACCTGGAACAGACGTGTCTCACAGGCAACAATCAAACAAGCAACAATGGGAGTTGAGGAAATGGAAATGGAAGACACGGACTCAACCCTGATGGAGAAGCCGAAGGTTGTGTCCAAACCTCCCAACAAATATGAGGCGGTGTTCCAGCCCTGCCTGGCCGAGATGGTGGGGACCATGTTCTTCGTTTTCATCGGCTGTGTGTCTGTCATCGAGAACATGCCGGCAGCTGGACGGCTGCAGCCGGCTCTGGCGCATGGACTGGCTGTGGCGGTGATGGTGGCGGTCATGGATAACATCAGGTCATTTGTGCAAAGAATAGAATGATAAAGAGTCAGATTATGTGTTTTTTATTTATTTTTTATTAACCTCATGTATTCTGAATAGAGTGGGTCTCTCTGAATAGGTTTCTCTGCTGCTTCTCCTCTCTCTAGTGGCTCCCATTTCAACCCTCCCTTCACTATTGCCATCTACCTGTGTGGAGGCCTGGACCTGATGCTGGTGGGACCTTACCTTGCCAGCCAACTGATTGGAGGAGTGCTGGGAGCTGGGATGTCCAAGGTTCAGTTGAAAATGAACAGCACAATATTGTGACAGCGTGCGCCTTTGGGCTGTTTTGCACACACGAAGATGTATGAAATCGAATTACAAATGACCTTAAATTCCTCATCAACACATTTCACAGATAATGACCCCTACGGAACGCTACATCAACGCCACAGGAGCCGCGTTTGATATCCTCAAGTCAAACAGCCAGCTGACTGGAGCTCTCTTTGGGGAGGTGGCCATGACCTGCCTGATCACCATGGTGGTGCTGCTGGTGGCGGTCAACGGCAAGACGAAAACGCCACTGGCTCCTTTCCTAGTGGGCTGCACCGTCATCATTAACGTCCTGGCAGGGTGAGATAAAAAAAAAATTGTGTCTGCACTGTGTTAAACATTCACCCCGAAAAAAACCCAAATAAAAGAATGTAAATGAAAGGAAACATCAAGACAAACATTTGAAGTGGAAACACTGATGTAGGTATGCTATTGGCCAAAAAGGTCACACAAGGTCACATTAAAGGTGTGGTGATATGGATGTCCTTCAAAATTTGTATTTATTTATTTATATAGTTATTTATTTATTTAATTTGAAAGGCTGTAGTTGCCTTTATTCATTTAATTCGTTAAATCTCAATTAATCAATATTAGTTTTTGCGCATTTCTTATGATTCAATAATTTAAAAATAAAATCGTTTGAAAATCATCATTTAGTTTATTAGTTCACAATCCATTAACCATACATTGATTTATTGAAAATGCAAGTTGATGCAGCAAAATTAATTCTGTTTTTATGGGGGAGTTCTCTGGTTTTTATTTTAAAATATTTTTCCTTTTATTTTTCTAATCTTATTTTTGACTAATAAGATGATTTTTTAATTAACTTTATTACGAATTATACGATTATAAGGGGTTTTTTTTCTGCCACGGTTGCAAGACATTTTTTTTATTTAACACACATTTAAATATATTTTTTATAATTATACTTTTTCTTCCCCCCCCCCCATGTCTGTACAGGGGTGATGTATCAGGAACGTGTCTGAACCCGGCCAGGGCTTTCGGTCCAGCTGTGATGGCCAACTACTGGAGCTACCACTGGGTTTACTGGGTGGGACCCATAGGAGGAGGTCTGGTGGCCGCTGCTCTGCTCAAGTGAGTGAATCCTGGTCGATGTGATTGGATGTTCGAATGAATAAATGAATTACACGGCACGAGTGATAACACCAGACTCACCACGCCTCTCTTTCTGTTTCAGGCTCATTCTCGGAGATAATCATTTACGAGTCGTCCTGAAATCATAACAGCCTCTATCATGTGTTTATTGCCACGCAGGCGAAACTATACCTGTAAACACTGTCTGTCAGATTTGAGTAGATACTTTTGATCGTGTCCTAATGGCTGGTGGTCAGTTTGATGCTGTAGTTTTTTTTATGTTTTTGTTTTTCTTCCGTGTCAAACTGTGTGATCACTGTGTGGATTCTTCAGTATGAAATAAAGATGAACATATATAGACGATCTCTTCATTTGTTCCCCTGCAGGTAGACATTATACGGCTACTTGTGCGCGTGTGAAGTGATGACACGTTATTTGAGGAGACAGGAAAAGACAGGATCAGTTTTCGGCGGCTTGCAATTAAGGCTTTATTTTTTTCCACACGAGTTACATGGTCGTGCGTGGCAGACCGCGTTCCACACTGCTGGCAGCTCAGCGGTATCTCTCGGAGAGAGCCAGGGCCAGGCCACACAGGAATTTGTCGAAGGCCACATGGGCCTCAGGAGTGAAGTCCTTGGGGAACATGGCGGAGAGCACCACGAGAATGCAGTGGGACAGGATCTGCGGACGACAGAGAAATATATAGAAAACGCGTGGTTTGCGATGCAAATGTATATATTTAATTCCAGTACGACAAGGAAATAGTTCGTTATATTCGCTTTCCTCATATTCCTCAAAGATTTCTTTCAGTGGCTCAACAGAAATGAATTCCAAGAGTGCAATAAAGGCTTGGCTTGTTGAAATACAAATGCGTAATTTATGCGTAAATCAAGCTCTACCCGTGCGTAAAAGTACGTGTCGGATAGAACGAGTAGAACGTAACCTCAGCACACACCTCTATCGTGGTGTGATAATGTGCACGATGTGAACGAGCCCCGTCCTACCTTGAAGTTGGCAGGGTCCACTCTCAGCTGGAAGGCGTGCTGCTCGCTGAGCTCCAGCAGGCCGGCAGTCAGGTTGTCGATCTTGGCCACAGCCAGAGCGACTCCACCCATGATCTTCTTTCCGTGTGCCTTCACGGGAGCGGAACCGGGGCTCATGTCCGGCCAGTGGGAGAAGTAGGTCTTGGTTTGCGGATAGACGCTGAGCATCCTGTGAGGACGGAGAGGACGTTAGGTGGTGGGTGTGTTGGAGAGCTGCGCCCGCTGAGCTACATCTACCTAACTCCCTATAACGTTACATTTAAACCATTGTATGCGTTATTATATTATTATGGCGTTGATGAGAAGGCTCCAGTGGCGCAATCGGTCAGCGCGCGGTACTTATAATACAGTAACCTTATGAGCGATGCCGAGGTGTGAGTTCGAGCCTCACCTGGAGCACATTTATGCTCAGTGTCTACGAAGAGCAACTTTGTAACAATTGTCAAATTGGTTCTGAGTCGGGCTGGAGGCTCTGGAATTAATTCACTTTGTTGCAATAATTATAATATATAAAATATATATATACATATATAAAATATATAATTTAAACAAATAAGTAATTAAATTAATTGGATTCACCACATCAGTGCCTCAATCAAACAAATCGCTGATCGGCTTTAGAACTCAAGTTTAAACTACCGCTGATATTAACTTGATGAATGGGTAAAAGTAACACTTACCTGCTCAGAGCGTCAGCCCCAATAGCATCGGCAGACTTGGAAACCTTGGCCCACAGGGCCTTGACGGTGGCCTTGTCTTTGTCGGACAAACTCATGTTGGCTTGGTTCTCTTGCTCGCTCTCGTTCTGAATCAGAATTGGAGCTCTACTTAAATTGGTTCGGCTCGAGAGTCACACCCACGGGAACCGGTGCCAAGCGGCGTCCACTGACGCAGATCGGACCCTTCCTCCCCGCCTGATAGTGGCCAGATGCCAGCCCGAGAAGGCTATCTGCGGCTCACATCGTGGGCGTCGGTTGGCAAAATGGCCATTTACGCATGCCGTGTGAGGTCTCGCGGTTTGTTGGTAGAAGTTGGTCGATGAAGCAGAGTCACCCCCTGAGCTGCAGGAGGATCTCTCAGGTCACAGCAGCGACGGCAGGAGCACAGACTCCTGCACAGAAGCCTGGGTGAGTTTGTGCCCCAGTGAGTGACGTGAAGTTAATATCAATAAACCTGATCCCAGTTTGGATTCAGAACTCTTACTCATGTTAACATTCATTACCTCATCTCGCACCACAGAACAAAAGTTGAATATGATGTGCACAGTGTGAGGACAGGCTTGTTTCTGAGGCGCATTCCTAGTTATTTGAACGCAGGCCTGTACAAGAAAGTATTGATTCGTGATTGTGATGGACAATTAAGTCATAAAGTGCAATAAAGTGTTTTATTTCATTCCCACAAACCAGAATGAAAGGATCGGTCATTTGAGGACACACGAACGAAGCTTACACGAACGCAGATGAACGCATGCGCATCCTCCAAGTGGATCAGTAGTTCGTGGATTAATCATTTCTTTAAAAAAAAATATAAAGTGAAAAAAAATGAATTGCAGTCTTGTCGTATACGAGTTCAACTATCAGTGGTTTCATTTTCTTAATTCGTCATTTTTTGACTCCGTACGTTTTGAATTGCGCTCATTTTATTGATCACAGGCCTCAAGATGAATCTTAATCTAAACATATGTGGATCCTGGCAGCGGGCGCCTGGGTGGAGGGGGCGCTGCTGGAGATATCACCAGCGTGGTTCTGTAGATAACACCGGACTGCTTGGCAAAGTCAGTGACGTTCAGTGAAATTGGAAATGAAGTCGAATACAAATATGTGTGTGTGTGTGTGTGTGTGTGTGTGTGTGTATCCTTTATTAGAGGCCACTGTTTGTATACATGTTTGCATTCTTCTCCCAGCATACTCCTGAGAAATGCTGTTAAATTATATTAAAATCTATATGCATGTATTCCGCAAATATGAGCACAGGTTCACGTGCATGGTTCCTGTTGTTTTCACTAAAATATGAACACATGCAGGCCTACTTTGTTCTGTTTTCACAAATAATGGCTAAATGAATATGATCTGAATATGGTCTTACTGGAAAGCTCCTACTTTAGCTTCAGTAAATGGTGATTTCTGTATAATAACAACAAAGTTAAATGACATTAATTTAATTACTATTTAATTTTTGTCCCGGGAGATGAAAACAAGGCCGATCCTGCAGGTTAAATGACGCTAAAGGAGCAGAACGAACACTGGAAAACCTGCATTTAAAAGGAGTTTAATGTGCACTTTGTGTGTGGAAGAAGATTCGTTTCAAACAAGCAAAAAAAAATATAAAGTGTGCTAACTTGCATCGTTTTTTCAAAGCACGCGTCAGGACCCACGTTTTGGGCACCGTATAGGTAAATTATATCTCAATCTCTGGCATCTGTGTAACTATGTAATACTATTATCAAAACATTCCAGAAACGTCTGGAGACGTCTGTACATTATCTGGAACTTTTCATCTCCAGCCTATCACAGCCGTCTTCTCGTTTTGGGCGGGGGGGGCTTTGGCACGTTTAAAAAGACCGGGGTCGCGCTGAGGCAGTATTCAGCCTTTTCCTTTTAGCCTGAACCAAAAATAAACAAGAGCCACCATGGTCGAGTGGACTGAGCAGGAGCGCAGCATCATCAATGGCATCTTTTCCAACCTGGACTATGAAGACATCGGCGCCAAGTCTCTGATCAGGTACGGAAAACACTGCTCGTGAGGGCCAGCAGCTACGATTTGTAAAGCTGGTACATAATCATACGTTAATCCTTCGGAGCTCCACTGGTCTCATTCCTTATTCTGAACCGTTTCTCCCCCCCTGCAGGTGTCTGATCGTTTACCCCTGGACTCAGAGGTACTTTGCCTCCTTCGGTAACCTCTACAATGCCGAGGCCATCAGGAGCAACCCGAACGTCGCAGCCCACGGCGTCAAGGTGCTGCACGGCCTGGACCGCGCTGTGAAGAACATGGACAACATCAAGGCCACCTACACCGAGCTCAGCATCCTGCACTCCGAGAAGCTGCACGTCGACCCCGACAACTTCAAGGTTCGGTTCCAGCCCCTCGCGTAAAAATATATATTATATATTGTCTGTTCGTACACAAACCATTTTGAAGGAGTTTGTCATCCCAGAATCTCACATACATGTTAGAATATATGTTAAAAAAACATGTCAGTGAATGTAGGTAAATACTCACAAACATTTCAAAATGTGTATCGATAAGATCACATTTCAAAATGCATTTTCTATGACGCCAAATATACTTATTACTCCATGTAAATGCACGTGAATACACATGAGAAAGGCATTCAATTCTTTTTTCTCTCCTTCGTGTAGCTGCTCTCTGACTGCCTGACCGTCGAAATCGCAGCCAAACTGGGAACCGCCTTCAACCCAGACACGCAGGCCACCTTCCAGAAGTTCCTGGCCGTGGTGGTGTCCGCTCTGGGAAGGCAGTACCACTAAACCCACCAGCCTCCGCATCATGACACCGGAAGCAGATCTGGCGCCTGCTTGCATTATGTGTCTCCTCAAAAATGAAATAAAGACCCACTGACGCAAAGTCTATTCGTTGTACCTACGTTTTCTTTTACGCGTGCGTGATTACGCAGTCCTCATATTACACTGATGTCAGGTGCTGAGTGAGGAAGGCGCAAAATCAAAATGACAGACTAATAAGAACTTGCCATCCTAAAAGAGACCCGTCATTATTCAAAGACATAGGTTACAGTGACCTATGAAACCAACCAACCTCACTGTCATTGTTTTGGGAGTGATAGTCAATATCCTGGTAACAATCGAATAGGGTGACACTGTACTTCATATACTGCCATACAGATACTGTACATACAAATTCTACTGCACTAGCTCTACCTGCATACCTACCTGGTTAGCCTATATTTGCATCTCCATATATTTAATAAATACATGCATTAAACCTGCACACATCACAGTATCGTTACACGATTATCAAACAAGTGTAAATAAATTGCAAGCACAATACGCGTTACGTGTTAATAATGATGGTGGAGGGCATCTCCTAACCGCATTCCCTGTTTATTTCAGCACCACAGATAGCTCCCCATTTAATATTAAAACATCAAACAGGTTCATTTCATTTATTAGAAAACAGATATCAAAATCAAGTAAAAAATGTGGAATTGAAAGATAACATGTGGCAATACTTGTATAGAATTTATCTATAAGAGAAAAGCATGAAGCACCAGAGGCAACAGTTTTAAGGTGGATTTTAACCTATAGGTAACATCTCCCTTTAAGTATGGCCCTTACATTTCCTTAAGGGAAGGTGACCACAGAGGCCTTCTGTAGTGTTACCTTGATTAAAGAATACTTTATTTGATCAAGTATGATGCCAAACGTAGATTGAAGATATCAGGACACTGCGAACATATTAATATCAAACGTTTGTTCAAAATTAGTCTCAAAAAATTGCGTAGAAACAAAATGTTGATGCGAAGTTACTTCACACATTTCCTACTCGTCTTGTATTCTTTTTATTTTTTTAGACATTAAGAAAAAACATGGTCATCCGCCTGGAAATATTAATCAAAATCTCTTAAATTATCAAAAACATTGCCGGGCTTGAAAAATAACATACTTAAAGGGTGAGTAGGTAGTATTTTTTGGAGTCACTTGGCAAAAATCCCATAATAACAGTTCAGCATATTGTAATTTAAGTGGTCTAAGAACATGTCTACTTCTGCCCCTCCTCTTGGCTGCGTTTTCAGGCTTTAGGAAATCTGGGCCATGAAGGAATTCACAGGCTAATCACAGGTGATTTCAGACAGCGGGCGTGTTCCTATTGGCTGTTCTACAAATGCAGATGCGCAAGCATGTCCCTTCAGACGGTGAGAGCCCGATTCAGCGGCGGAAAAACTACAGCCGCGACTAGCTTTTCAATTCCTCCTTTCCCTACAGCGGTGAATGGTGCAAAGTCCAGGCGTGAGACGGCTGTGCAGGTGCCTCTGAAGCCTGGGGCGCTCACGGTGAGGTTCAGGCCCAATGAGGCATGGGAACAGGCGTGTTCAGGCACGAGGGAGGGGAACCTACTCCCCCTGCAAACCCTACTCCCTCTGCCGCTATTCGAATTTCTCACATGAAATGTATCCACTCCTGTTTGTACATTAGCATCTCTGGCAAACAGCCTCCATTGATACTTCAGCCAGATCATACTTATTGATCTTGTCATGAAGGCTCAGTCTGGAGTGTTGACATACGTCTGGGTTTCAGGGACGGGACATCTTTCACCAGAGTGTTCATCGTCCATCAGACACCATAGTCATGAGCAGCACCTGCTATTCCACACCCAGAGAGGAGGGAGGACAAAGACAGCAAATTAGTGTATAAATAAACTCATTATAATGAGATATACAGGGACACAAATTCAAGCTACCTCATCTTCAGTTTCTTGGCTATCTGCAGCCTGACTGACGCCTCTCCCTGTGCTCCTGGACGTCCATCAGGCTGCACAGACAGGTCTTCTGGCAGCATCACTTAGCTCAAAGGTTCCTCACATTCTTCTGGCTCCAGCTTTATTGTCTCGGTCTCCGTCTCTGATGCCACGGACACCTCGTCTGGCTCGAACTCCAGAGGCTCCTGATATGACTCTGGGCTTTAACAAGCGAATGGAGAGAAGAGCAAAGACATCACACACTTGATGATCACACTCTACCAATACTTAAAATGAAACTAAATCGTATTCGGTCTATTTAGGTACCTGTCAGCAGCTGTGGTACTCTCAGCCTCATTACTGTAAATGTTTGAGTCGCCATCGGGATACGAGCACGGGTCGAATCTAAACCTCTTGACTGCTGTGCAATTTGTGGTTACAAAATCAAGAGGAAACTCGAGCGTAGATGTGTCACATTCAACACTCCTGTGTGGAGCCCTGGCCTGTACAGCTGTGAATAAACAACACGATGAATTCATTATCCAAAATAGTTCCAGTGAATCAAGGGCTGCAACTAATGATTCATTTCATTATCGATTAATGTGCTGATTATTTTCACGATTAATCACAAAATGTCAAAAAAGAAAATTGAAAAATGCTCATCACAATTTCCCAGAGCCCAAGGTGACGTCTTTAAATAGCTTCTATTGTCCAACCAACAATCCAAAACCCAAAGACTATTCATTTACTGTCATAAATGAAAAACAAAAGCAGCAAATCTTCCCATTAAAAAGCTGGAACCAGCTAATGTTTGACACTTTTGCTTGAAAAGGCAGTTTTTTGTTTCCATCGACTAATCGAATAATCTTTGCAGCTCTAGATGAATCCTTTCTTGCCTTATTCGAGTCGAAGCAGAGGGTGTTCAGTATCCTGGTGCCCAACACTGGTGTCTTTATGGGTTAGGCGGATGATAAACTCACTGTGCGTCTCACCTTTACTTCTCTTGAAGGGCTTCCTGTTCGCTTGTGTTGAGACGTTATGCTTTCCAACCTGAGCAGTCTGGCACTTGACGTGGTTTACACATGGCTCCGCTCCACAAACAGCATCCGTGGTGCTCACTTCGGTCTGGCAACCCACATCTTTCAGGATTTTGGACTGAGGAAAAATAAGTTTTATGGTTTATGGTCCTCACATTAAAAAAGAAACTAGTAGTGTACAACTTTAACTTCTTGAGTCTGGCTGAAAACGTGTCTGCATTTAATTTGCCCCACATACTGTCTGTGGTTACAACATGCTTAGTTCCACATTTAAACAGTTGTTCAAAAGCATAATTTAATTGCTGTAATTTAACAATTCCTTTAATTTAAAAAGTTCCAATTTTGTTGACAAAACCGAGTAATGCTAATCATTTTAAAGGGAAACCAAATATGTATTAAATAAATAAATAAAAACATTTTATAAAAAAAAAGAGCTTCTTCTTCTCGCACAAAATAGAAAGTTAATTTAACTAACGTTACGACAGCCGAGCCAAATAAATGCGCTCCGGGCACAGTGTCAGCGCTCACCTGCCGACCCTCTGGCGGATTTGGAAGCGCGTCTTCGGACAGGTGAAGCCGGGCGGCAAAGCCCATCCGGACCTGGGTGTAGTTGGTGAAGCACTCCGGGGAGAAGTGGAGGGCGCAGACTCTCAGCTTGGAGGTAGGACAGTCCTCCGGCAGGCCGAGGATCCGCAGCCAGCGGAGAGGTCGGGAGAGACAGCAGCTTCGTGGTGCTTTTACAACCCGGGAAAGTGCACGTCATGACCATCCTGCTAAACGCGGAGAAGACGTATGCTAACCGACTAAGCTAGCTACAATCCCCCAAACAAGCTAACAACAGCGCAACTGTTGCTCTCACAAACTCTCAAAGTAGACTTAAACACGAAAACAGCGCTGTATTACACTCGTTTGAACACGTATGGTGAACTTTTAGTAGTGCATACGAATATAAACACGTAGCAAATGCACTTGTGTAAAACTACAGATATGTATTCATTATTTTCAAAGTCATGACTATCTTATTGATTTCTCCGACTGCAGCTTCGTCTTCTCTGTATTGATTTATTGGCGGTAAAAGACCGCATTACCGCCACCCATTGGACTGGAGTATAAAGAGGTCTATTTTCAGTAAATAAATAATTAACTAGATTTGCTAGGTTGCATGTTTTACATCGGGGACTTAATGATAAAAGGCTGAAAAGCTGCTTGAAGTTCAAAGTTCATTCTTGATATTTTTCTTAACACAGTTGAGGCGGGACAAAACCAATGGTTCTCTTTTAATTTTAATTTATTTTGTATTATTTAGAATTTAGCATCTGTTTCTGGCAAAAAAATACCATCTTACCAAATGGTAGCGCTGTTGCATTAGTTGTAGTCCAACGTCAGTCCAGTAAACTAGACTGCGAGTTCAATCCTGCCCAGTGCTTGAGCACATTAACAGTTTTCTAAAGGATACTGAAAGTGCACAGGCTCGTTCATATGTTTCAGGGTGCCACTGGTTTCCATTCGTGCCAGAATAATATGAAAATCAACTTCCAGGGATTTAAAACGTATTAGATTACACACTGCAGAAGTCATCGTCATGTTGTAAGGGAACTGGTTAGTATTGCACACACAATGAAAGCCAGAACAGAATCAAACTGCACGAATGTGGTAGTTATTTTGTATTGAAAAGAATGCTGTTCAGCTGCTGACTTGCCATCAACACTGAAATGTGAAAGAGATTTTAAGAGTCCTCATTTACAACAGCATTACCACAGAAATGGTACGTTGATAACAAAAATGATACAGTTTCCTGAGAGTTCACTGTAATGGAATTTTTATGGATCTGAAATTTAAACATTAAAACAATGACTGAGTACAATAAAGCTTCTAACTTTTGGGGGGCTTTGAAAATGGTCAGCAGTATACCATTTGTAATTAATGGGATAAAACATGCAAAACCACAGGTTTGGTCCTTTAAGACTTAATAATACAAAATGACAACAGGAAATGGGTTCATTCCACATTTATATGAATACAAAACTATACACTATAACAACCACACACAAACACATATTTCATAGCACATAGCATCTTAAATGGTTAATATACTTCCTAAAGACAGAGCTGGTTTTCATCTGTATTTCTCTGCGAGCACGGCTGCGAACGCTGACAGGTACTTGTCCATTGCGGCGTGTGCGACCGGCGTGAAGTCTTCACCCATGTGACAGGCCAGGGTGACGAGCATACAGTGTGAGAAAAGCTGCAGAGAAGGTGAAGGTTTGTTACTGACAAAGGACTGAATGCTGCCTCCAGTTGGGCTTCGGTTCAATTAAACACAGAAATGAAAGAAACTTCTTTGGATTTCAATAGAAATGAACAATAGAGGGGAAGGAGGGAGAACAACAGTGACCCCCGCAATGCACAGGAGCTAAAAATGATTAAATATAATACTGAATACTCTATTATACTGTTCTGTTCTGTTCTGTCACTTTTACTTTCCAACTAAAGCACTGCCCGTGTTTAATCCCCGGAGTAAATAGACACAGAACTTCGGTTAGCTTAAAATGCTTGAGAGAAAATGATCCAACAACAATTACCCAAATGTGTGTCCACATATGGAAAATATCTTTCTGTTGCATGAACACTAACAGCGTGTGAAGCTGCGTGAGTTGACAGGAGAAACATGATTGACAGGTTGGTTTTGAGGCTGTAAACAGCTGCTGACATCAGTAAAGTTTGATCTGATATGGAAATGATGCCGTACTGCGATTGGAACCGTAAGAACATTTTAGGAGACAAGTCATTAACTAAGGAAGCATTAATTGATTACGCCCCATAATCAGTGTGATCCATCAGTAGAACTGATGCTCTAAAGGCACCTTGAAGTTGGTCGGGTCTATGCGGAGCTGGTAGGCGTGCAGGGTTTGCAGAGGAGCCAGGGTGACCATCAGCTGGCTGATGTCCTTGGCTCCCTCTGCTATGGCCATAACAATCTTCTCCCCGTGAGAGAGCAGGTGAGGGGAGCGAGGACTGATGTCCAGATGGGAAAAGTATGTCTTGGTACCTGGGTAAGAGGCAAACATCCTGTGGGGGGGAAAAATGGGCAATTGGGAAAATAAAACTTGAATGAATCAGGATTTCTGTTGTTGCAGTGACAAAAGCATTACTGATGGTCAGAGTGAGTGACACATGCCGATTGGGTTTGGCCACTCCTTTAGCTGCTTCTCTTTGCTGCCATCATCATCATCATGGTGTGAGCTGACAGCCCACTCATTTGAACATTTCACTACGCTGATCTTGGATCACTGCCAGCAACAACTGCCTGAAGTTTGATGAAGTTGCATCTTCTAATGCATCACAGTCACTTACTTTCATGCTTTCCACAGTGCCTCTTTCTTTTATAGGATTTATATACTAACTACAAACCAGTAGCTGATCAGTCATTTACCAATGCATTACAGTCACCAAGTCTACAGTTATAAATATTTACAAGGGCATAAATCTTCCTCCAGGTTCAGATTTAAAGTATTTACAATTATTATACAGTTATAAACACACGCCAGACCTCTTCAGTTGAGTTATATCCAGTTGTCTATTGCAGCAATTCATCAGCTTAAAATCTGAATATTATTATTATTATTAATAGTTTATTTCAAATACACATAAAGTTTATAATTTGAAAATGTATGCATGCATGCACCTACCTAAGAAGCGCATCTGATCCAATATAATCTGCCACAGGAGACAATCTTTCCCATATTTCTGCAATGAGCTTTTTTTCCCATTTTGAGAGCATTGCAGCCTGTTTAACTAGTTAGCTGTAGCTGACTATGCCGAGTGTGAGATGACTTTCACAGCTCACAGTTAGATTCAAAACAGGCGACGAATATGTGCGTAAAAAGTGTCAATCAACCATTTTAACGCAGAAATGGACGAGTAGAAGAGATGAGGTAACACTTCCTTATGTGTGAAGAAAATGAGGTGTAATGGTGAAAGTCTCTGCGGCCGTGTTGTTTCCCTCCCCTGCGTTATCGGACAACAGCCAGCGCAGGGTGGGGGCTCCGCACCACTGCGCTATCTGCTGCTTTACGTGCGTCACGCCGGATGTCTCGACCATAACATTAATGCGGCTGACCTCAACGTGCAGCTGCAGAAAGCCCCGTAGGTGCCTCCACATTTGCTGTATCTGCTAGAAAGGGTTGCTTACTCTTAGTAGCCTAAATAAATAAGTAAAAGTGAAACATTTTAATTGTTAAATAAGGAAAGTTCATTTTCATTACTTCCCTGAGCCATAACTGCTAATTGCGCATAGTTCCAACTCTTAAACATTTCGTTGGATTTCTTAAAATGGAAGACAATGATTAAATGTGAGTCAGAGGCTTCCTTGCCGCAGATGTAACACAGTGTGTGTCTTTTATTAATGCTTTTGAAGTGATACCAGCAAGCAGAGGAGCTGGGGAGCAGACAGGGTAAATAATGACAAACAAAAAAACAATTCAACAACATCCAATAAACGTGCTGAGTCTTGAGTGACATTGTGACAAGAAGTGAGAAGTACATTTGAGAAGTACACACTCGTGCAAATTATTGGCTGGAGGCTTGCACTGTGCTAATACAATAGTACAGATGTTCATTTAGGAAAATGCACCAATATCAGCTGTCTTCACAAAGGACCTCCAAACCAGGCAAACCAGAACCTGCCTTAAACTGTTGGTAATGCAGATATTGTGTGGTTTAGTCTTGTCCTGTCACTTGGAGTATTCCAATACCTACAACATCAAACACACAGTACATTTAAACACAATGCAGGACTTTTAACGTAAAATGTATTCCAGTATTGGAAGAAACAAAATGAAAGAACCAAGTTTGAAGACATGATTTAAAAAGACTGGGCTATAGCTTTAAGCCCCTAAGAAGTTGTTCAAACTAAATCTAAACCACATATCCACCAAAATGAAGGAATCTGGGTTATATAGTCTGTGACTGTTTCTACTTTGCTTTGATTTAGCAGACAGCTGCATTGATTGTGAACAATTAAAACAGTAGGAGTAGAGGTTACACATTTCAGGCGTCTCATAAGTAGGAGGTTGTCTAAGGACGTCTGTGCAGTAAGACAGGAGTATAAACGCTCTGGGTGGGCGAGACAGGGTAGCCCGTGCCAAGGAGTTTATCACATAGAAACCTCCCATTACCTCCCGCAGGCTCAACAGTAATTATAGTGACCTTGCACGACCCCCCCCTCCATCCTCACATGTGCCAAAGACATGCAGCAGTTTCTGCTTTAAAGCCCCTTTAAGCTTTTACATTAGTAATGGTGCTTTGACAATTATGTAGGGTTTTTAAATACACAAATTAACACAATCGTTAATATTTACTCTAGTTACATAATGTTCACATCAGTCACAGGTATAAGATATGGTCGCTTTAAACCATACCAGAGTATTTTAAAACATGTAACATCTAGTACACATCCGCAACAAATGCATTGTTTTATCTTTAAAATATTTTTAATTAAGCATTACCAGACTCATCATATCAGCGGTTACCCAGTGTAGTGATGAAGGCTGACTCAGCATAACGAGGGGATCTCATGTCCTCAGTTTGACAAAAGTGCACAGTCATGCTTTCTGCCATTTCTTTCTATCTCTGGTAGGCTGGCCACACAGCTCAAATTATTTAAATAAAAGAGCTGTTAACCAGTACAAATTGGAAAAACTGTTAACCAGTACTTTAACTTGATTTTCTTTTCTTCATTAAGCCAGAATCAATGTTCTGTTCTACTCTATTATGTTACCTAAAATTATCAAACTATTATTTACATTTTGGGGGTGTTTTCTTTTAATGCAAATACAAATGAGCTACACTTGATTTAATGATTATAAGCCCTGAAAGTGAAGGTAAACCTAGAAAATATCATTGTGCAGAAGGTGGCAGTGATGTGACTTTTCAGATTTCACTGAATTCCCTTGCTTAAACGTTAGAAATGTAGTCTTTTTAGTGTAGTCTGAATGATCGTTATGCTTGTGTGGTCACATCACCTGCTGCAGGTAAAACTTCTCTGCTCCAGGTGAGGCTCGAACTCACAACCTCGGCATCGCTCTGCAGGTCACTGTCTTATAAGTACCGCGCGCTGACCGATTGCGCCACTGGAGCCTGTCGATGGTCTCTCAGTATCTTGATTAACATACACCACGCTGTTGGAAATCTAAAGAAAGGTAACAATGCTTCAGTCATTCAGTGGCAAATCATTGATCAACAAGGCAAAAGCACAAAACATTAGAGCGACTAATGACAAAATGCTCATAACCTAAAACCTGCTGTATCTTGCAAGTTCAGGAGTTGCTTTGATGATGTTTATGTAAAAATCAACAATACCTTCAAATGGAACTCAGTGTACATGTAGCAGGTACATGCTGCCTTTTTAAAATTATATATATATAAGTAGTCAAATCATTTAACTAAGTAGCCAAATGTTATTACTGGCCCTGTAGCGATTTGGATTGTGTTGGTTGAGCTGTTAATCACAGCTTTTGTCAACCGCCATGATAAAACTGAGCTGATCTAATCTTATAAGTACAGCACGCTGACCGATTGCACCACTGTCGCCTGTTCAGCTTCTGAAGTGAGTTAGTAATGAGTGTGCTGACATTGGTTTGAGTGAGCATCAGCAGTACTCTGCATCTTTCTTGAAAAGGACACACAGACACTTGTTCTCTCAAGACAGCTGCTGCATGAAGGCCCAGGCCCGTAATATTGTTGTTGTTTGAGTAGTTTAGTCATTCAACCGACTCTTTGCTGTCTGACATCCAAACTGCATTTCCACAATTACTGTAATTTTGTCAACAGAATCGACAAAACAGTACTCAGTACTCCCCAGTCAGGACACATCCACATCCTGATACAGCAGGTCCATCCTCAGAACTTCACGAAGAAGTCATTGTTTTCTAAAAGCTACTGTTCTCTTGCTCAGATCACACCACAAGAAACAGCCACATCCATCCATCACATTTAAAACAAAGACAACCAAAACCTGTCGGAATGTTTCCTTCAGTTATAATTATTTCATTTCTCCACAAGGTGGAGCTATGTGGTAGGGGGAAATGGGCAAATGCAGTTTCTGCAAAGGATCCCCCTCCACCCCAACCCCAACACAAAATTCAGATTCTGTAATAGATATTTTTCTTCAGTTAAAAACTCACCAGACATTATTGCCCTCCAACTTTTTAAAGTCAACACTCTGGTTTATGGACTTAAGGATAAAGAGAGTTACATGTTTGTGTGTGATATCTCAGCTTTAGGACGCACAGGGGAAAGGTTTATTTGCATCCTTAACGTATTTCATATTTAGTTTTGTTGAATTTATTAATGTGACCTTGAGTTTGCAGATATAACAATCACTGTAATCGATCACAACTATCTCTGTGCATAAAACCCAACATTTCTATAAAAACAAGAGAAGAAAATCAAAGACAGCAGGTTGAAAAAGGCTAATTAATTCCTCATTTAGAATAACAGGCTTCCCTGTACAGTCTCTAAAAGCTCCTTAAAGCATGAAATGCACCTCTCCTGTTTCCGGGCCCATGAACTGATTATCCTTAAAGCTTGTTTCCTGCAGCTACGCATTATAATCAGTTTTTACAAAAGGAAAGCAGTTTTCTGTATGTCGTCCACGTAATGTGACTCTCACTCAGCGTGCAACACAACAAAGAACAAAGAGTGATGCGGTAAATAGCATTAAGAGGCAAGCCTTCGGTTGGCAGTATGTAGGCAGACATTTGTGTGTAAGTATATGTACCTGTGTGAAGTGAGTTATTAGCTTAAATACCAAGCAGCCAAATGTACTGAAAGAACACAAAATTAGAAACAGAAATGCGTCAAACCTCCAAAGAAACTCTTAAAATAGAAAATGAATTAAAACAAGTGAATCCCAAAATACAATCCTAGCACATGCGCCTTCGTCCTGTCTTTACATGTATAAAAGCTCAGGCCCGGTCCCTCCCACCAGGGGCCCATTTGTCAGAGAGTTTGCCAGGACTGCTTCCTGTCCTGGACTCCAGCTGGCTTTAAAGTGACTCTGTGTGTTACCCGAGCAACTTGCAGCCACACAGGCAGCAGGAGGAAACGTGCTCTCTCCGCAGTGCTCAGGAAACACACACACACACACACACACACACACACACACACACACACACACACACCAGTAATTATAAAGATTTTTGTCAGGGATATGTTCAACACAGACATCTGCCCTTGTTCCATGCACGTTCCACACAGCATGAATTATGTTTTTTATATCTTTTTTATTTATTAATTAATTTTTATTCAACAATTCCTCCCCTTTTTTGGGTGAAACAGGATGGGCTTTTTGTTGTTGTATCTACTTCACTAGTAGCAGCTCAACTGATTTAAAAAAAAAATCCCACTTTAACGTTGGGATTTAAAACATCATGTACACTGTGTACATTTTTAGATTACGTGCATTAATAAGACGGTGTGCAGTGCTCCTCCGGTTTTAAGCTCAACCCTCCAAAAGAAGCAAGATATTTAGTGATGCTCCTCAGTGCCTGTAGAGAACAGACATCAGACATCAAAGCAGTAACAACATACTGCATCTCTTTTACATATGTGCACACGTATCTGTTTCACTGACAGTGGGGGGGCTACAGTGCACAAAACCAGATGCTTTTTTAAAAGACACTCTTTAAGGAATGTTTTAAACAGAGAAACAGATAGCATCGTATGAAACCTCCGCGGCAGTCTTCCTTTCTTTCCGTCTTCCTTTTTTCTTTCTTTGAGTGGAAGTCACGTACGCGACGACACACTTAAAAAACACCACTTCATATTAATCTTCTCGTTGTCAGCAGGATCTCTGTGTTCTGCACTCATAGGGTTTGTGAGATAAAGCAATGTGTTTAGCTGTAAATCCATGGGGGACAAATGTGCACATCAAATTTGAGGATAAAGAGAGCAACGTGCGTTATTGATAGGCAGAGACACAGTTTGCAAATAAAAGAGTAAAAATAGTTGGGGAAAAAATGCTCTGAAAACTGGGCGTTTCTGAAATTTCCTCAAGTCAGTGTAAGGATATCACCCTCCTACAGATGCAGAAACAACACATTTCTGCAGGTGTTAAGGTAAAAAAAAAAATCAGTATTAGTGATTTTCAGTGTAATACATTGGAGGGCATTTGTGTATTTGTGATTTGAGTTACCGCCTCATCAAGGTGGAATGTATTCACAAATAAGTTCAGGACAGTACAGCCACATTCACTGTCTGTATTTTATTATTTCTATTGCCATGAGGCATGAATACCATCCATTATGTTTTTCAGGTGTTCACCACCACACCAAAATTGAGAATCTATCCCTACCACGCCCAGAAACACCTGGCTGGGCTTGCATAGAGCACAACCTATAACCACACACACACGATCCTCTGTACTGAGCTGTGCCCCGTGCGCTGTATCTTTTCACATCTGACAACCGCATTGTTGCAGTGACTGAACGTTGTGGTGAGTGGCGGAGATGAGAAATGGTGGTCAGATGGAGCCATCAAAGGTTGTTGTTGGCTGCGTGAGAACGGTAAGGACCAGGGGGTTGAAGGAACAGGACACCGACCCTGCAGGGGAAACTGAAATCCACAAGTGCAGCTCCGCCCGCCTGTGCTGAGAGAGTCTTCAGACCAAACAATCAGGCTCAAATAGAAGGGCAAGTGCAGCATTTACAAAGTGACACTATTATATAGCAGTGTACAAAGTTTTCTTCATGCACTTGGAGGAAAACTTTAGAGCAAGCACGTCAGACTTTTACAGCATATTATTCTTTTATTTTTGGGGGCCCCTGGCTAGATTTGATACAGGACATGAACGTATCTGTCAGTCAAAAAAGTGGGGTTCAACCTCCTCATAATGAAAAGGTTTTCAATGGTCACCAGTTCAGTATAACAAACAATGGCATTTAGAACAAGTGATACTGCCACGCAGAGCAAACACAGAGCGAAACATACATATTTCAATTTCAATTGATCTTAAATTCCTCATTAGTGTGTCTGTATGATAGACTGGGAATAAATGAGGACCAGGTGACCAGTAGACTCTTCTTGTAACATCTTAAACACGTTGCGCTGAGCGTTCAGCTTGAATTCAGGCCTCAATATAGAAGAAAGTGAAGGCAATTCTTCAAACTCCAAGATATTAGTGTCTTGTTTTACAATTTTTTTTATTACTTTTTTTTTTTTACTGAAACTAACTAGGTGAATGAGGAAATACCGAAAACAAATAAATACCTAAAAAATAATAATTGGCATATTTTACAACAAAGATTACAGGTGTTATGGAGTATTTTTATGGATTTAAGGCTCATCTGTAACAAATAATAAAACAGCATGCTGCATGACTTAATACACGACTCGCTTTGATTCTTTGTAAGTTAATTTAATGGTAAAATAGATTACACATATTACACAACAGTTTGCTGATACTCGATAATGTAAAACATTTTACAACAAGCCTGCAGGTGCCTCCTACCTGTAGTCCTCGGCATCACCGGTGGGCGGCGCAGTAATGTAGGAGCGACAGTCGGTCGTTCGGTCGGCGTCCTGTCATCCACCGACGGCGGCGGCGGCGGCAGCAGCAGCACTCCACGGTCACACCGCAACACTGAACCGGTGCGGCGGCCGGACAGCTGCAGAGGACCCGGTGTGCTTCACACCGAACAGCGGTGTCATTCGGCGGATGTTTTACATCTTTGTGGCACGCGAACACCGCCCTCTTTAACATCTGGAGCTCGCGCCCGATAGTGAAACTACTATTCCTCGCGCCCGCGTGATGGTGTGGCGGTGGGGATAACTTATGAAGTGACCGGCGTTAGCATCTCACCGGTGGAGCCGTCGGTGCTGTAGTGGGCTGAAGGAACCGGACTCCGTTTGAAGGTAAGCGAGAAAACAGCGCGTGTTACGCCGAGCCTTGTCACTTCGCACACCGGCTGTCAGTCTGCGCGCACCTCGCTGTGCGTACGGAGCACCGAGCTGTCAGCCAGCATTCCGCTCACAGTGCAGGTTGGCTGGGGGTTTTCGACGCTGCAGCACACGGGGGTCTCTGGGTGGGGTCTCACGAGGCTCACGGGGGACACCCACGGCTGACAGGGTCAGTTATGGTATGAACGCTTCCAGGGAGACTTTTACACATCTGGACTGGCTTTTCAAGCCTTTCAAATTAAAATACCGTGTTCTCGTGAAGCTTGTGGTTAGGTTGTCATGACAGGAGTCAAATGCTGAGTGAGAGGAACAGGTGTGTGTGTGTGTGTGTTTGGGTATTGTTGCCAGAGGTAAATTTAGATGAAATGTCCCCATGATTCATCTTGTTTTATTAATGCCTTGCTCTAGTTTGGCTGGAAGGCCAAGGCGTAGGGAGCTTCATCAATACAAATCTAATGAGCTGTGTGTGTGTGTGTGTGTGTGTGTGTGAGAGAGAGAGAGATAGAGAGAGAGAGAGATTGTAAGGCTTTCAATATCTTGTACCACACTGGAAAAATCCCTTTTACATTTTACACTTTAAAATGCTGTAGTAAATCAAGTGAAAAGTGCATGCACACACAGTACATGACACACACACACACACACACAC
>JAVQJD010104942.1:0-32545 GCA_036023655.1 Nannoperca australis
ACGGAAGCCTCTCCTCAGTGCAAGACATATGAAAGCCTGCATAGAGTTTGCCAAAAAACACATGAAGGACTCCCAGACTATGAGAAATATGATTCTCTGGTCCGATGAGACCAAGATTGAACTTTTTGGTGTTAATTCTAAGCGGTATGTGCGGAGAAAACCAGGCACTGCTCATCACCTGCCCAATACAATCCCAACAGTGAAACATGGCGGTGGCAGCATCAAGCTATGGGGGTGTTTTTCAGCTGCAATTGACGGAAAGATGAATGTGGCCAAGTACAGAGACATCCTGGAAGAAAACCTCTTCCAGAGTGCTCAGGACCTCAGACTGGGCCGAAGGTTCACCTTCCAACAAGACAATGACCCTAAGCAAACAGCTAAAATAACTAAGGAGTGGCTTCGGAACAACTCTGTGGCCATTCTTGACTGGCCCAGCCAGAGCCCTGACCTAAACCCAACTGAGCATCTCTGGAGAGACCTGAAAATGGCCGTCCACCAACGTTCACAATCCAACCTGACGGAACTGGAGAGGATCTGCAAGGAAGAATGGCAGAGGATCCCCAAATCCAGGTGTGGAAAACTTGTTGCATCATTCCCAAGAAGACTCATGGCTGGACGAGCTCAGAAGGGTGCTTCTACTCAATACTGCGCAAAGGGTCTGAATACTTATGACCATGTGATATTTCAGTTTGTCTTTTTTAATACATTTGCAAAGATTTCTACATTTCAGTTTTTTTCTGTCAAGATTGTGTGCTGAGCATTTACGAACTGTAAATGACTGAAATTAAACAATTATCTTAGCTCTGAATGCTGCTCTGTGCTGCCTTCTGACATTGTGCTGTTATTTCAAATCCAATAACTGCAGTTGTCACATTTGTAGCCATTTAGATTAAACTGAATTTGAAGACTTTCTTGCAAATGATTGACATGAAACACAAAAATGTTTTATAATGTTTTTATGCTCCTATTTCCAATATTGCCAATTACAGTTCATCTTTTGAAAGAAAGAGCACATTGCCTTTTAGGTTTTGTGTGAACTTCTTTTCAAAGTACAAGAAAACCAAAAAAGAGTCTCTATAGTTTGAAAGGTTTCATAAATCCAGTGGAATTAAGTTTCATGCATTTATAATAAAGAATATATTTAATCTGAGGAGCAATAAATGTTTGCAAATACTTTATCTGTCTTAATATTACTGCACTAACCTAACATCTGCTGATTAGTCGTTGTGACCTCTCTTTGCTCCTGGCTTTTTTCCGTGTACCTGCGATGTGTTGAACATTTTAATTATTTATGGATAATAGCTATTGAGCAGCCCTCCTGGTGTGCTACAGTGTTTATTAGCTGTGTTATATTAGTGCCCATAAATTACAGCCTGTCAATTCAGTATATATTAAATGCTGACTTTGGTTGTATGACATTTTAATTTGTAGATCTTATGATGACATAAAGGGAGGAAAATTATCCTTTTTTTGTCACGTCAAGTGTCTTTTATTACGTGGTATTCATTTAACTATTTGTGTAGATAATAATGATGTATAACAGGGACCTGCTTTGTAAAATGTGTTCAGGTGTAGATTTCTGTTGGGGACATATTTGATGTCACCTTCAAAAGAAGCAATCATTGCTAGGTGTATATGCAAAACTTCCATGCGCTTTGCTGACACAAGCTAGGGAGTCCCATATGAGATCAGAGAAAATGGAGAACTTCATTTTTATTCCTGAAAACAATTCTTGACAAAACAATGATGGCTTCACCTTACGACACGTGCAAAGTAAACACAGCTTTTTAAATCAACGTGTAGTTGTTATTCAGGTGGTTAGTGGAGAAAGAAAGTTTTGGCTATGTAATTTCCCTTGGCTCGCCTCATATGAAATTCCACTTGTGGAAAAGGAAGTCATGTAGGTTAGAGGAACTGACTGTCCCTAATGCCTTTTGACCAGTGCTTTTCTATTAAACCACTCTTTACTGCTCAGTCCACAGGTCTTTAGGCGAAAAACATCTTGTTTGCAATGCAACCTTGTATAATGGCATGCCTGACAGAATGTAATTAGAGGAAACAGTGCTTTTCTTGGGTTTGTCTGTTCCACAGGCTGATCCACAGCCAGATCCTCAAAGTCCTGCTCACTAATGAATCTGCTCCTGCTGTGGCTATTGATGGCCACTGCCTTCTGGAAGATCATTATTACAGAATTCCATAGGATGGCTGAAATGGCATTATGCATGAGCTTATTGCTCAGCATCATCTGTTTTCCACGTCTAAAAACAATTGCATAAGGTGCTTGACTATGTATAATGACTGAATGAAGGGCATTCAATTAATATACCCATTAGCATGGCAGAGTAATATTTCATATCACATTCCAATTAGACATGTTTTTAATATTCAATTTGTGTTTTTTGCATAATTCTAAACACTAACATAATATGCACTTCAGTGCAACATGCCAGAGCAGAAGGATTCTCTTTTGAGGTGTTCAATGGTTTAATTTATTTGATTATATCCTATAAGGACAATATTATAACTTTGTACATCGGTAGTTACAATCATTGCGGCGAAAAACATAATAAAGCTAAATGGCGTATTGTCATTGTGGTCCTCCAAAATGCACCAAACCAAACTATAAAACCAGTCAAACACATACATTCAACAGAAGAGTGGCAAAGCTTATATGTTTCAACCCCCTATTATAAGATCTGGTTTATATGTACGAACATGTATGATTTCACGCTCCATCATTGTCTGTAGGTTCCCTCATTCTTTTACTCCTTTGTCACTGGAGTCTCTCTTTAGTACAAACAATCCATTCTTGCTATACTTAACTTGCTCCTTAAAATCAGACAGCTGTAGTACGACCATTGAAATAAAGACCGAGAAATTAAACAAATGTAGCAAACCAAGGAGACCTCTTGATTGTAAAGAGAAATTATAGCAATTAGAGCTGATTTTCTCAACCTTTTCCTTTCTGTGTTGCTGCTTTTAGACCCCAGCAATTAGAGTTGTCAAGTTGTCGCAAATGTATAAATCAACTGTAAGGGCAGTAGAATAAGCTCTAAATGTATGTAATGTACTGAAATATAAATGTATTTTATGTACATGTTTTATGTAATTCTACTAAAACATATAAAACAAGTATAAATACCCAAAATAAGTTTATTAATTTCCTTCACTTTCAACTGCACATGACGTCTCTATACACAGTGAGAGTCCCTAGCTCAAGGTTGTGGACTACCTAAAACAATATTTTTTGAGTAGCTAGTTATCAACACAGAGTTATGGGATTCTGTTCTTTACATGTCCATTCGTGGCTGATGATGAGTAACTGATACATTATCTTTTCTAAAAGGTTAAAGAGATATCCCTGTATCAGCGGCCACAGCTGAGTAACTTCTCATTCATGTATTGTTGTAGCGTCCCTGCCCTCAGGTCTCGCCGAAGGCTGGTAAATATTAGTGGGTTTGTTGTACTGATTGTATTGTTTACACAGCAGCCAGATGCTAAAGATGGATAACTAAACAAAGAGGCAGAGTAAGGAAGCACACAACCTAAATTCTATTGATTCCATGTTATGGGGGAGGAGCGTCTCTCAGATAAGACTGCCTTGTGGGGCAATGGTAGTCGTATAGAACTCAACCGGTGTATATACATCACAGCTGTCTTAATAGCACGCAGCTGCAGTTGTAGAGTGCACTCGCATATTGATGTTAATTATGACTCTAAGGTAGTGAGGAAGAAAGGAATGTAGTTCGATTCCAAACTAGTAAGACGTTGACTCGATTTCAGGATACAAATAAACTACAGCCAATAGGCCACATCAAGTTATTACATTATTTATGTGAAGAAAATATGAGTGAAATAAGGAGTTTTATGTTATCAGCCCAAGGCACAGTAAGTCAGACTATTCAGTCAAATGGTAAAATGTCAGTTGAATTAATTTATTTGTCCTAGCAAGTAATGATGCCAATGAAAGGCCATTTCTTATTTGTTCCAACTCAAAAGCGACGTTTTTCTTGGATGAAAATGTTGCTCGCTCGCTTTTTTTTCTTCTTTTTTTTTGCCAATAGCTTTAATTTTACAGCCAGTTCTAAAATTAGCTACATTACAGGATCCACTGCAGAGTTTTTCCAACAAAACAAAAGCTGAACTTCATCAAAAACACTATGTGTGTATCCTTGAGCTATAACAGATGTGTTGAGGGCATATCCCTCCTCATAAAACTACATTGTTTACAATCATGTTTACCAGCCAGCAGTCTTCTTCTTCACTGCCTTTGTTGGCTCATTGCTATGCTTCTGTACATATTACCTCTGTCTGCAGATGAGTGGAATAGCCCAAAACCATTGGGCAGGACTGTGTATTGGCTGCCCGCATGTGTGCATGATACAGACAAAACAGGGAGCCACTCATTAAAACACTACTGCTAGTGCTACTGGTGGGCAAAACTCCACAGATATTTGAAAGAAAGTTGTAGGTTTTTGGGCAGCTCAAAAGAAATGTATGTGTATAATAGCAGTAATTTTGTCCATCCTACTTACACAATCATCTAAGTGTGTGTTCTATATGTCCACAGGTGCTGCAGATGTACCTGCCTTTCTGTGGTATTGCGATCTCCAATGCCCAACTCTTTGCCGCCTCGAGGAAGGAGTATGACAGGAGTCGGGTAAGGACTACAGGGCCAGGATAATAACCCCCCCATCCCTAGGATCAGCATTACTTCCTCCCCCTTGATGCTGACACTGAGGCAGAGTATTGATCAGCAGCAGCCCACTTGCTGCCACTGCAGTGGGGATCACGGAGCAGCATGCAGCCCTGCATGGACATTTTGTCTGGATCTGTTAGTGGGGGGATGGGAGTGCATCCAGACTAGGGCTTGCTCCATGATATAAATCTTCTAGGGAATGTTAAAAGATGCACTAATTTATGTCACACGTTGATCTGTGATGGAAGAGAATAAAATGAAAACACAGCTCAGTGAATAGAAGAGAGAAATGAGGAGAGCTCCCTTTACACCATGTGATTTTGATGTGCTTTAGATAAAGGGTCTAATTTACTTTTATTGAGGAAACTAATCATGTTATAACATCCTGTTGGTTTATGGTTTAATAATAATAATAATTGTGCTCTAAAAGCTGAAAGAGGCAAAACATCTTTATTTAAAGGGTCTTCACTATTGCCTGGTGACAGATTTCAGATTTTGTGGCTTTTACATCGGTGTGTGGTTCTGATTGGTGGGAATAATGTCAGTGGTATCTTTTTCTGTCGCTGGTGTTCAGGCACTCTTGGAGGTAGTCAATGACCTGTTTGAAGAGCAGACTGACCTGGAGAAGATTGTCAGGAAGATCATGCACCGCGCCCAGACATTGCTAAAGTGCGAGCGCTGCTCTGTTCAGTTGCTGGAGGACATTGAGTCACCGGTGTGTTTTTTTCCCTTTTCTCTGTTGCGTATGAATCTGTCTGTCTGCACATGTGTACACGTGCTGGCCTGGTCTTTCTGCCTGCCTCAATTTTTATCAGTGACTATTGTGTACACTCCTTGAAATTTCTACAGAAGCTTTAGTGATTTCTTCCCTTTCAAATCCTTCAGGTGGTGAAGTTCACCAAGTCTTTTGAGCTACTGTCCCCTAAGTGTAGCGCAGACACTGAAAGCAGGTATGTATGGTGTTTCCATGTTAGAATCTACTCTGCTCCTCAATAACATCTGACCCAATGAAAAACATGGCCTTTGCCATGCTTTCTTTGTTTGCCTTTGGCACCACAGCACCTGTAAATTCTGCACAGAGCCATGTTTGAATTTGTAAAGCTTCCATCAAGGACAACAAATAAGGGAAATATAAAAATGTAATATTCTGTAGTTCTGTGGGAGTAATATACTGATTCTGAATAGAAGGCATACTGCAGGAGTCCTACTTAATTGGGTTTTGCTGCTTCTCTCCACTGCTAGGCATGGCTGAGTGGAGAAAGAGAGGCTTAATATTGTGTGGGATGTTTATGGATGGAATCCAACGCTGAAAAGAAGTCAAATTATCCCCCAAGTCCTGCACTTGCCATAACTGATATGGTTTCAAGGCAGTAATACAACAGTAATACAAAAAAATATCATAACACAAGAAATACCATTAGTAAGAAATTAGTAGTAATCAAATAAATGTTAGTCTGCCTGACTGGCCAATTTAGTCTTTCTCACTAAACACACTCTCTGCTGATCTGTGTTTTTTGTATTACATATTCAATGAATAGCTAGTTTGAGATTTCAAGTAATAAAACTGCACAACATTTGAAACCAAGTTGAACTGACAAAAATACAGCATCTTTGTGATGACACTAGTCATCCTAAAGGTTCACATCTGAATAACAAGGGCTGCTGTGCAATATCTATCTGTGCAATTAAGTGAATACATTTGGTGTCAAAAGGCGAGCGTACTGTAGGATTTCTAATGTGGCTTACAATCCCCGGCCGCCCCCATGGGGAGTATAATGTTGAGCGAGTGTACAGTGCTGCTAGTGTGTCTGTGGCAGCTAAATGACGGACATAAGACAGAGAAGAGACAGAGAGAAAGAGAGCGAGAAAGACAAAGGAGGTAAGGCATCTTGCCATCACACCCATGAGGTTTATTCCCTGCCACACTGTGGGTTTCACATCCACACACAGCTGTATCACTAGATCAAAGGGATTCAAAAGATCTGACATCAGTGTCTCTCCATCTTTATTCTAATCTTGAAAGACAAAATGAGCCACGTTGAACATTTACACTGTTGCGTTTGAAAGTAAAAAGTCAGCAAGAACCCGCTGCAATTAATGTGAATGGGTGAAGTCTGTGCAGGGATGCAGTTGCTTCTATGGCAGTGTGCAGAGTGTGGGGGTGTTTGGCAATGAGGAAGACAATCGCACAATTAATTTTTCATTACTTCACAAGCAACAGGAGAAGCTTACTGATATCTGCTGTATGAGAAGTTCATTAAATGCAAATCAACTTAAAAGAGCGTCCACAATGAAAAATAAGAATGGCCTTTTGCAAGATTGCAGTTCAGGTGTGAAACAGAATAAAACTCTTTTTACTTGAATACAATATTATTTTCATGATAATAAAGTTATCAGCTGAAGGAGAATTTATTTTTAGATTCAAGTGGATATATTTGTTCTGTCATCCCTTCCCCTCCCCTTATCTTCTGACCCTAGTTTCAAAGACAGTATGGAGAAATCATCTTACTCAGACTGGCTCATCAACAACAGTATTGCAGAGCTGGTAGCATCCACAGGATTACCCGTGAACATTAGTGATGCCTATCAAGATCCTCGCTTCGATGCCGAGGTAAACACACATAACAGAAGAACCTGTATGAAATATGCCTGTGACGATCATCATTCAGGTCATAGTATTTCTAGAAGCATTTTAAACCTGAAGGATGTTCACATGTTGATGTCACATGCGAACCAGCAAGGTCACATGGGCATTGATTAATAGGTATGAAACCACCCGGGGAGTGGTGTCAGGAGGGCATTGTAAGTATGCATTTTGATGAGTAGACAGATGGTTTGAAACCGAAATGCAGGAGACCATCAATGTCAAACTGTACCATCCATCCCAGAACTGTTACTACTGTAATCAGTTACTGTCTTGACATTCCACTCAAGGTCGTTTCATAACAACTCACACTTTAATGAACTGGACTCTGATCTCTCACGTGATTGTCGCGTGACCTTAATGACTCATCCAGGGCCAGATGTAAATTTTACTTATGCACGAAAAACATGCATAAGCCATTTCCCCCACATAAACTGATGTTTATAAAAGATGAATGTATGGTGTGTATATGTACCTCAAACTTGAGTAAATGTACTTAGTTCATTCACCACTGATGTGCTTGTGCTTTTTGAATTCACTCAGTTTTTATGCATCTGAAACCATTAAAATGCCTGCCAATCAGTAGAACTGATGGTGCCTCTTGGAAATGTCTTCAAGATCAAACATAAAATCCAGTAGCCTTTGACTTTGTACTTATACTTACTAATAACCAGCATTAAATCTTGTTTTATTTGCACCACATGGTGAGAAATTACATTCTACCCATTTTACATTTTATCAGCTGTTAATTGATTGCTGTAGGCCCTTTCAAACCCAGAAGCGACAACCGCAGCGGCCTCTGCTGATGCTGCATAGATCTAAACAGGATCCCACAGCGGCTAGCACAGCACTCCGCTCTGCATCCAGCTGCAAGCAGCAAAGGTTGACATCGTCATCCTTAAGCAGCAGTGACAGAAAAATGAAAAATGTGTACTGGGCGGAAAAGCTACCAGGAGGCTCTCACTGAATGAATAGAGGCGGCAACTTGCTGCTTCTTGCTTTTAAAGGGCCTTAAGATGTACTTACTTTACACTGCATCCCATAGTTTCTATATCTTCGTGTAGCTTTTCTCTTCAGAAAACATCATATTGCCTGTTTTGTAATATGAAAAACCTTTGGTTGGTACTCAGAAAGTTTTGAAGTTCAATGCCAAGTCATGTTTATATTTTTTTATGCAGATGGTTGGTAATCCTCATTTTAATAATAATATATTAACACGCCCACTCTTTTTAGGCAGACCAATTCTCAGACTTCCACATCCGCTCCGTGCTTTGTGTTCCCATTTGGAACAGCAACCACCAAATCATTGGTAAGTAAACAAATGGAGCTTTCTCTCTTAAACTTATTTGATTTATGTACTTGAAGGTTTTTATTTTTTATTTTATTATTTACCAAATATAAAACATGGATCTTTTTTTTTACTTTGAATGTCTTTATAAAAAGTTATGCTATGTGGCCAAAAGTATGTGGACAACTCTGTCTTGTGATATGGGGCTGTTTTTCAAGGTTTGAGTTTGGAATGGAAGAACTTGACTGACGTGCGCAGAGACTGACCTCGACAGCCGACACTTTTGGGATGAATTTAGGATGTTCCCAAAACTTGTGAAAAGCTATCTCAGAAGGGTGGAGATCATTATTGAGGCACATTAATATCCATGGTTTTTAAATTATATAATCACATGGGTGTAATGGTTGGGCTTTCACATACAGTACCAGTCCCTTGAATGGGAAAGTATGTCCAAACTTTTGACTGGTACTGTTCTTTTGGCCATATAGTGTACTAGACTGGGATGCAGATATATATTCAGCACCAACATCATCTAGCCCTCACATGTGCTCATAATGTAGGTTTCAAATGTCTTTTTTCCCTTCCTTTTTGCTGCATTGTAAACAATAGGGGAGATGGAGCATGATAGGAGCTGGAGCATGTGTTCAGCTGAGGCTGCATGCGTGTGATTAGATCCATGCTGCACCATCAGTCCACACTTGGAGGTGGAGTTTCCTTCTTCTGGCTGTGTGCTTTGTGTTAGGGAATCAGCCCACAGGCCAAAGCCACACTGACACTCACTGATAAATCACTGATCTCTCGTCTGGTTTTGGCGCTGGATATTGCAGGGAGGAGCGACGATAGCAGCTCCACTTGGTCCACTGAGATCTGACGCAGGAAGTCATTTGTTTTATTTGAGTGCAAAATGATCAGCATATCCGTAGCAGATGGTTGGATAAGACCCGTGTGTGTCTGTTTCTGTGTGTGCGATGTCCATGTTTACTCGTGGTTTTTTTTGCGTAGGTGTAAGACCATTTGTCAGGGAGGGGAGAGTGAAGGAAGAAGAACAGAAAGAGTGAGGGGAGAAAGCAATGCAGTGTGTGTGGGTGGCACCTGAGTATCTGGAGTGAAAAACCATTATACAAACAAAGCAGCAGGAGATGAAATCCTCAAGTCAAGGATACATTAAGTTAGAAAACGAATGTCCTTGTGTAACCTGCCAAGGTTACAACCAGCATCTTCAGAATAACCACAAGAAATGCTGTGACTTTATAAATAATGAGGTTAAATGTTAATGTTAATTCAGTTACCCAAGATTATAAGTAATGTTAGTTTTGCTGGCCTGAATTGCCATTTTGCTTTTGATTCTATTTGAACTGCATAAAATTTGAGATGTGTGTGGTGATTCACAGAGAGCCAGGCTCGTCCAAAAATCCAGTACATCACAAGTAGTTAACCTCCAAATAAATAAATTAATAGTTTAACTGCCTCAGGCTAGGAACACACTTCTAAAGCACGATTATGCCACAGTTTGGCTGTGACGGTGGATTTTCAAGCTGCACTGGTCACTCAAAATAAGGCAGGTTGCCATGGACATTCGTCGTTATCTTACAGCATGTTTGGGTCAGGATTCAGATTTCTCACCTGCTGACTGAGGGTCAGACCAGTATTATGATTTTATTAAACATTAATGATTATAGCGACACGTCCAGGGTGCACAAGGACATTAGCATTGTTGTCTTTAAGCCATTCATGTGTAGCTTTGACTTCATGTTTAAAATCAGGACAACAGTTGTTGTTCCACAAACTGCATGTCCCATTATTATTAACAGCTACTGTAATTTACTTTGGTTGTTTGCTATAGTGAGTTAACTTAGTTCTGAGCTGGTTGGTCTTTGCAAGGACCCCCCCCCCCTTCCACCCACCAAACACTCCTGGTAAATGAACTGTGTGTTGTACAGTCACACAACACAATCATCTATGTAAAAACTTAATGATGGAGCTGTACATTATTGTCATATTATGGTTTTTGATAACTTTTTGCAATCATTCTAAAGATTATATGGTGACCACGTGGCTCTAAGCAGTCATTCAGCTCGCTTATGCTGCAACTCATCCCAAATTACATGCTCATTACAGAGGGAGCAATAATAGATCTGAGAAGACATCAGCCCTGTATTTTAACTTAAATGACACCATAATGAAAATTGTTCTTAGCTACAGTAGTAATCCAGCTTCACCTCTATGGATCTTCAGCTATACATTGAAATTAAAATGTCAGTTTGCAGGTTTGTTTGACCTCCTAGAGATAAATAAAAATGCTCATGCATTGTATAATTACTTTTTAGCATAATTTCTATGTGACAATAAAAGTCAGTCTCTATCAATTAAGTGTTTATGCTTTATCAACAAAGCCATTATATGTTTTTATTTAGATGATGAGAGACACCATCTAAACAGGAAATACTGCTGTCAAATCAAAAGGCTTTAGTCCCACTGCAGCATCGTAGACAATAACTGGATGCCCTGTTAAAGATAATGTTAATTGAATGCATATTTCACCATTTTATATTACCACGTCATTATAATACACTTATGTGTTTTATGGCTCACTACAACAGTTTTGATCATGTCTACAGAGGTTTTTAATAAATATATCGCATTCATCGTTGTTATGTGATAGGATGTTGTGTCTCTGCTTAATTTCCATTAATAATGCATGTTAACCAATGACACGGAGGGTGTGGGTTTGATCCTCTTTTAATTGGAGGCAGGTCATATCCACTGGAGCCTTGCCACTATCAAAATGTTACCGTTAAGTTCCCACTGTGTGGATAAACTGACTTTGTGTAACAGGTGTCGCCCAAGTGCTGAACAGGCTCGATGGGCAACCATTCGATGACGCAGACCAGCGTCTCTTTGAGGTATAACAGTTGCTTTCTGTTTCTTTTGATCATACAGTGGCCTGTGACTGTTGCAGATGAGCATGTCTGCTTTTTGTTCTGTTCTTAGGCGTTTGTGATCTTTTGCGGACTGGGCATCAACAACACCATCATGTACGACCAGGTGAAGAAGTCCTGGGCCAAGCAGTCTGTGGCTTTGGATGTAAGGACACAACGTACCATTTTATTTCCACGTTCATATCACAATTTGAAAATGACAATCTGCAAGTTCATCCATGTTTTGAACAATAAATATATTTATTTGCTCACATTTGCATAAAACATTGCTACGCAAACTTTACTTCTGCTTCAGAGTGTTGATTTAAGTTGAGTCTGTACTGCTCCGGCTTCATACTTCAGTTTCCTTTTGTCATGCTTCTGTGCTTATCGTGTTTCTGCTAGCGTCATGCACTCCCTCAGATGATTTTTCCTTGTGCGTCCTAGCTGTTCTTCTATTACATTAGCTATAATTGTATCTTTATTTTCCTTTCCCAGTCAACATATGCGCTGCGCTGAAACATTTGCCCAGAAGTCATTGTAAACAATGGCTGCTGCATGGCTAATATAAAACCTCTTCGAACTTATTCTCTTAGGAGTCTTTGTGCTTAGCTCCTTTTTTAGTCTCACATTTCCACAAGAATGTACACATGAAAAAAAAAGTGCTGATCTCTTTTTGTAGATAACCTTCTCACAAAGGTTTTATTGAAAATTAATGAGAGGCGGAGAAAAGCAATCCCTCATCTGCCCTGCAGCATGTAGCCATTCAGCACTAGTCAGCCTTTACAGTATGTCCTTAGATTACAATAGGGAGCTTTCAGGTGCATTATAGTAGTTAGCACCACTCAGATCCAGGATAGGAGAAGCAGAGAACAGAGAGATAGAGCATTTAAAGGAGAGGCACAGAATGAACTAATACGTAGATGCATTGCTTCTGGCAGCACTGAATAAACATGAGCGTTTATGATCAAATAAGCTACTGGAGGTCTGTGCGAGGTATTTCTCTCAGGAAATGAAGGGAACATGGCGATGAAATCAGGGCCGACATTGCTCCTCTTGTAGATTGTTCTCGAGGCGAGTGTTAACTTCCTCATCTGGAAGAGTGCAGTATTTTCATGCTGTAACCACAGTGGTGCTTCCCATAGAACCCTACTGGTTATTTTAATGGTTTGAAATATACACTAAATGACACTGTGTCATTATTTTGCAGGTTCTGTCTTACCATGCCACTTGCTCCAAGACCGAAGTTGACAAATTTAAGGTAACAGATGTTCACCGTTGTCGTCATTACATTTGTCTCAGCAGGCCCATTTTTTTCTATCAATACTTACAGTATTGGTAGGGGGCTCTGTTTTTTAAACTGAGCTCAACACAGGTATTAAAGTCACAACTCATGTGAGGCGTTTCCTGTTTTTAAAGCCTTATCCTTTAACTGGAGTAACATTTGAAGGATAATGCTGGTGATGTTCTCTGTGAAGCCGGGATAAGTCTCACACACAACATGTTTTGGGGTCTTTGTGGTCTTTGCTGGTATTCATTAGGTCTTTAATGTAGCAATACCCCAGGCTGGGAAGAAGAAGAAGGTTGCTAGCTAGTAAACATGGAAGTCTGCAACTCACAATTTAAAATATTTTTTTGTTTATGAGGAAAGAAATGCATTCAACACAGTCGCCAAACCGCAGTGATACTCACAATGGGTTTTTGGTAAGAAACGCTGAATGTAAACAAAAAGTTTTTGTTTCGTTTAAAGAAACCACACCTTTAATCCACAGCTGGAAATAGTCCCGAACAAGCTGGTTACTCCTGCTTGTGTAAGGTTTGCTTAAATGGTTTTAGGAAAAATACCTAGATTTATGTCTTGAATAGGCTTGGAGTTGAGTGTCAGAGACAGAGTGGGGAAGTGGTGAGAGATGGACAACACTGCATTGTTGGTTTTGGTCTTTTAATGGGATTTGTTGACAGCAGGAAAGATATAGAATAACGTCTTTCCCTTTAAACAAAACCTGTAAACCAAGACCAAGATAGGGATGAGGGATGATGTGGAGTCATTTTTTGCATATATATTGCATTGTACACACACACTCTCATTGTGGATTACAATTTGTGATTATCAGGTTTTCTCTGCTGTTGCAGGCAATTGCCATAATATAATTTTATTGTTTTCCTGCTTGTGTAGATGTGTTTCTTAATGTCTGTTTCTTTATACTGAATTCAGTTAAGACATATTAACAGTATTAAAGGCCCATTATGGTTCTGCTAAACCTCTCAATTTAACAGAAGTATGATGCAAGGAAATGGCAGTAAATAGACTTAGATTTCTTGGAAGCCTTAAATGTTTACGGGGAGGTAAAATCTTGGACATTTTGTGCACAATGCATTTGTTTTGCTCTCGGGCCCTTTGATTAAGCTATATTTTTCTAATTAAATAACAATCTCTCATTAACTTTAATGGGAAAGAAAAATAATCTATGTCAACAGAGAGGTATTATTGGCATCCTGTCTTCTAGACTTCATTTTCCAGTTCCTCCAAAGAACTGCGATAGCACGCAAGCATAAATATGGAGCGAGAATTCCCCAATGAAAATAAACTAATTGTGGTATTTGAAATGGATTACCCTAATCAATAGGCAATCATTCTCAATGCATTATTTATAAAGAGCAAAAAATGAAAATATCTACATTTTTAATTGGCATGACATTTCTGAAATATAGATATGACCTATTTTCCTGCACTTTCATGTGTAGGATTTTCCCCTGTGGCCATTACCGCAAAGTAGGAACCCCGCTTTCTAGTGCGCTCGTGTGATCTTTCAGCCCTCCTCCCATCCAGCGCCGCACTCTGCTTCCTGCCTTTCCCCCCCCACTTCCTTTCATAACTGCTCTACATATGGAGCATTATGGAGTGCACTTGACTGGGATTCCGCCGGAGTGCAAATGGCAGCGACACACAAATCTGGCTGACATTTCGTAACCCGCGGCTGTGAATTAAGAGAGAGGAGAATACCTGCTGACCTGACAGGCAAACATTTGTGAGGGAAACATGGTGCTCTGGTGGCTGTTAGGCAGGACGAGTGAAAAGAGAAACACGGCTGCACTTAAACGAAAACACAGATTTGTAAGAGAGCGTTGACTATTGGAATGAGAAGCAGGTTAGAAGTGGTCATATTATAAATGCAGACTAGAGGCATATAAGACATATCTGCTCTTTGTGCTCATTAGACCACACTAAAGATAGAAGACATGCTTCAGTATGAGTACCGTTAATTGGAATCACGTATGTGTTATGCGTTTTTGTTTGAATAATAATAATGAAAAAAGGTTTTCATTTGAAGATTACTACTGCACAGCTACGTTTGTCAATGAGCTCTGAAAGTAAACAACAACCAAATCCTTTGGTAAAGCTCCCTCATTAATCTTAACCCGCTCCGAATGAGTCCTCAGAGTCCTAATTAGCATATTTCCACGTATCATCTGAAAATGGCACAGCATCCTCTGACCTCTCCATCCTCTTCTACTCTCTGAACTCATATTCTCTCCCCTCCCTAATGTTTTCTCCTGCCACGATGAAACAGGCAGCTAACATTCCCCTGGTTTGCGAGCTGGGCATCGATAAGCTCTCCTTTGACGATTTCTCTCTGGACGTTGACGCCATGATAACAGCCGCCCTGAGAATGTTTATGGAGTTGGGAATGGTGCAGAAATTTAAGATAGACTATGAGGTGAGGCAGCTGGCTTTCCTTATCTGGTTTCCTTTGAATACTAGACTGAATCCTCATGACAACTGCTGACCCGTGTGCTCGTCTCTCTCTCTGCCTTCCCCTCCAGACACTGTGCAGATGGCTGCTGACTGTCAGAAAAAACTACAGAATGGTTCTCTATCACAACTGGAGACATGCCTTCAACGTCTGCCAGTGCATGTTTGCCATGCTAACGGTAAAGATCATGCTGCTGTAACTGTAGATCATGAGATCAGTTTTAGTCAGAGACACTTCTGTTGAGCAATTGATCGTTTATAGTAAATGTTCACTCACTTAGATTTGGCGAGAAAAGCCCTGCTGTTGAGGAAGCTCTCAAACAGAAATGTGTCCTATCCTAATGTCCTAAATGTCCTAAAAAAACATTTCAATTAAATCAACAATACCAAAAGTCTAGCACATAAGAAGGACATCGCACTGGTGGAGTGACAAAGTATATTTACTCAAGCACTACACTCTGTTACAGTTTAGAGGTTTAGATGCTGTTGATAGTTTAACCTAAGAGATTTCTGCTCTAAATGTTTTTATTTATGTTAAAATTATTTTATTATATATTAAATATCCGTCAGTATTTTACAAAGAAGCAAAGATGTATGTGTCAAAACTCTGTTTAACCTTTTTCCTCCCCCAATGATTATGTCACGACCCCTCGGATCAGTCAAAGGGTAATTCTCCCCCCGAAACCAGTACTTTGAACCACATTTTGCTCATAATACGTTGCACTGGTACTTTACCTTATGTAAAGGGTCTTAATACTTCTTCTACCACTTGAAGATGGGGCGGTGGAGGGAGCTGCAGGAGCAAACAGCACTGGTACGAGGGAATCAGAGTTAAAGTGACAAGTGTCCGGTTATAATGACAGCGTCGCCCACCTGCATGAATATGATTGGCCTTCACTAGTCAGCCGGTTGCCAAGCAGCTGATGAATGAGCCAGTGACTGTGAAGCATGAATGAAGCAGCTGATGTCAATCAGCTAATGCGAGTCTGACTTCAGGGTTTATTGAAACCTTGTTATTATTAAAGGTAGATAGTTCAATGATACATTTCTGTTTGACTTGTGTTGAAATAGCTGAGATTCAAATTACAGCTCATTGTACCACGAGCTACACAAACCAGGGCCAAGCCAGAGATGGTTGTTTGAATAGAGAACCCCAAGAGTATTACTTCATGCGGTTCCAGCAAGCCTTTACTTTATCAGGTCCTTGAGGCAACTCACACACACACACACACACACATAGGCTCTTATACAAACACCACAGTGAAGTTCATTTAATCAAGCGCAGCATTAATGCATGGTGTCCCATCTGAATTGATTATTGGCAGAGGGAAATTAAATAGTAGTGTGTAAGCTGTTCTGGTGCCCCTCCACTCTCTTGCCATGTGTTTTAATGAGTGGGCTGAGGGCCGTGCTATCTTTGCCACAATCCCCGCAATGACCTATAGTGACTCACTCAGCACATGGCCTCCAGAAGAACCCATTCATCCGAGGCATAAAGCTCCCCGTGTGGCTGTGTTACTGCAGTCCCACTGGGTGTCTAGGGAGATACTGCTTTTTTTTTAAGATGATGCTGCTGTTTTTCATTTTACTTCAATGTACTCCTCACAGTTTCATAGAATAAGAGATCCGGTGCTCTCAGGGTGTGTGTACGTGTGTTTGTTTTCTCACTGGCCTCCCCTCTTCTGATGCCAATCAGACGGCGGGCTTCCAGGAGACTCTGACAGAGGTGGAGATCTTTGCTCTTATTGTAGGTTGTGTGTGCCATGACTTGGACCACAGAGGCACCAACAACGCTTTTCAGGCCAAGTAAGTGTTTCCGCTTTATCTCTCAGTCTCCACCATACGCACACATAAACACGCCCCCTCTTACACACTGTTTATAGTGTGTTTTCCCACCTGCAGCAGTCTGCAGTAGTCCAGCCAAGATCAGCAAGAGTCAAGTGGCAAGTGGTAAAAGGCTTATATAAGGGTGTGCTCAACGAGGAGACTGTTAACACTGCTGACTCTGAGCACATTTAGATCTGCAGCTATTAGATTGCTTAAGCTTAGTGTTCTCTGTCCTCACAAAGGTTATTATAGTGAAGTGAATCTGAAACCAGGACATAATCTTAACTAGAACAAAAACACTCTTGTTCATCTGCTGGCTTAAAAGACTTTAAAGCTATTTTTAATTCTTGAAATGCCAGTGTTGCCAGTCTCATTACATCAACTGTCAGAAAGTGTGTGTTTTATAGTTTATTTTGAGCTTACTGGTCTGAATTTAAATGACTGTTGACTCGGCTGGTGCTAAATTAGTTTAGGGTGACAGACGACAAAGGAGACAATGAAGGAACACATCTCTACATGTCAAAGTCAGAGAGCCTTTAGCTTACTGACCAATGTGTTTTGGCTTTATCTGAGGGTGTACTGTAGTTGAGGATGTATTAGAAAAACAAATCTATTCTAAACGCATTTATAATTTGCTTATTTTTACACAAAAACACTTTGGAATAGAATATGGAAGATACTTTTTCTGTAATTCTGTCATACCTTAAAACACAAGCAGTGCAGTCCTAATGTATCAGGCCAATGACACATTTTAGTTGTTTTGGTTCTGTACTGCAGCGCATTCAACTTTTAAATAACAATTTCAATGACAATGAGGTTAAAATGTAGACTTGCTTTAATTTTAGAGTGTTTACATCCATAGCATTTGAACAACATAGGAATATGTATATAATATACTCTTTTTCTACACAGTTCTCCAATTTAAGACCCCAAAACATAATTGTACAAGTTAACATAAGCTTGAATTAGGTCTATGAGGACTAAATCCTTTGTGATCAATGGCTGGGTGAAACCTACAACCTACAGACATGAGCAGGCACATTTCCCTGCTGTTGTTCTGTCAGACGTTTGCCGCGTCTTTCTTCACCTCTTGATTGTGTCAGTTTGTTTGCCTTCGGCCCACCTGTATATTTAGGATCATTGTTTAAAACTGTTATGTGTTTATGAAGAGGGCAACGAGTCTTACAGTGCTCACCCAACATGTGTGATGTGAACATCCTCAAACACCCTCTACACATAAAAGTCAGCACTTTCACCTTATAGTCATTGTTTCATCAAATCCACTGTGCTGGAGTACAGAGCCAGCACAATAAAAACATATTACTGTCCTAAAACTTTGTGACTTCACTGTAATAATAAAACTAGAACGGAAACTAGATAAAAACTAAGCTAAAACAGAAAGTTTTTAAAACCCAGACAAACCAGCGCCATAAAACTACCACATATGTGTATTTTTACTGTGGAAATGATAGAGACACTCATAACTAACTCAGTGTAAGTTAAACTAAAGTAAGAATTGAAAACTGTGATCAAATATTCTTAAAACTAGTGGAATATCCCAAACTTTAAAACCCACATGCCTCACCCTCAATACACCAGGCTCAGTTCTCATGAGTATTTTTACTCCACATTAAATGATCATATTCAATGTTGAACAGTTGAATTGCAGTTGCACTTTAGGTTATGTCTCTCCAGCTTCTTTTATTATTGAGATGTTAGTTGGCGACAGAGTGAATTGGTGAGGGAATTACAACACACTCAACAGAAGACTTTGTTTCTGAGTATGTGTTGAATGCTGATTATTTTATCCCTCATCTTGATCCTTGTATGTGTTTGTGTGTGCTTTTGTGTGTGTGTGTGTGTGTGTGTGTGTGTGTCAGGACGGGCTCAGCCCTTGCTCTGCTTTATGGGACCTCTGCTACACTGGAGCACCACCACTTCAACCATGCTGTTATGATCCTGCAGAGCGAGGTGCACTATGTTCAAATATCTGCTGCAATGCAGTTGCCATGACGGTTCTGCTAATGTCTACAGCTGCATGTTGTATTCAACACATTCAGTTGCATATCAGGCCTTTTCAAACATCATGTACAACTAAGTTCTTTTCTTTTTATCCTTCCTCCCTTCAAGACACCCTACTTTTAAATGTCAGGTGTTTACTCTGCTGTGTCTTGTACTTATTATTATTCTCTTTACTTATATATTATTTTTTCGTATTTCTCGTATTTCCCCAAATGTCTACATATTCCTTTAAAGCAACGTAACTTGTACCAACACTGTAGCATGATGATACACTTGACTGGGTAAAATGGGCACAACCACTCTCCTGTGAAATCATGTGTGTCACTGGTGTCCAGAAATCAAAGTTTACTCTCCTGTGTCTTATCTACTATATATATATCTCTCTTTACTCTCTAGCCAGTTTGCACCCACGGTGCCTGATAGCAACCATGTGGTGCCTCAATGTCTGCTGTTCGTGAGCGAGTAAACAAATAGCTCATGCCGCCCACAAATCAATGTAATTACAGAAGCGATAGATTTGGTGGTAATTGGTTGATAGAGACATTTTACCAGGTGACTGGGTTTGCATGAAGCCGTAATTAAAGATATTTTGAGGGAGCAGCTGAGACGAGGCTTAGTAGGGTACGTGCCAGTGGCTTCATTATCACGGCGCTGACAACCCAGTAAGCTGACAAATGTTTGCTTGGAATATCATAATGGTTTCTGTTGATACCTGGGTTGAACTACCGCTGTCCTATTAGCATATAAATGAATAGTGTGGCTAATTCAAGCAGAAAAGAAAGCTCCCGATTCTCCAGCCCGCATGAACCCATTCATTTCAAATGTAAAACTTTTAAACGTCACTCACTCCCTCTGTATCTCTCAATTTCCCACTCGTCATTCTCGCTTCCTGTTTTACTCGCCTCACTCCTTCATCCGCTCCAATTGTGACAGAAGGAGAGAAGTGCTTTGTGTCTCTGTTGTCACGTACTTGAATATTTCATGGGAACGCATGAGCTCATGAAGGGAATCATGGGCGAGCTGAGACAACGTGTTAGACCTGGAATTCTCAGCGTTTAAAAGGAAAGCAGTGGCCACCCAGTTTTGAAGATCTCAGCTAATTTCTGCAGGTCATTATCATCCTCTTGTTCTCGTCCTACATCTTCTATTTTTTCCTCCAAAGATAGACCTCTCCATCCGTTCAAACCATCCTCCAGAGCAGGGCGCCTAAGTGGTGAATGAATGTATAATACATGACGGGGAGAGGCCTGTTTTAATGATAGAGAGCCTCAAGTGAGAGATGCTGCTTGCTTATTAGGAGCTGCTGCTTTCCCTCCTCCCTGCAAAGAATCCTTTTCAGTTGTATTATTGTGTGTTTTTTTTCACCATTATGTTTAAGTTGTGCACATACATCTTCATCACTCCCTCATCCAGATGTTCACTTCACCCTAAATTATAGATACTCAAATGTTTACTGTGTAGTGAGCCGTGAATTGAGATTTCTCACACTCATGGTGTAGTGTTGCACGACTAGTCTAGTAAGTGTGACATAATCTATTGTGGGATTGTTCACAGAAAGTTTCATTGTTTGATTGTTGAAGGTGACAGTGCACTAATACATGGATGTATTTGGCCAAAACCAACTTATTTTTAATGTTTTCATAATGAAACCCTAATTTACATAAATCTGACTAAATTTCCATTTTGTAAATTGTGTTATTATTTGATTCGTTTTTTCACTGAAAAAAGATGTGGGCAACAATTCAGAGATCTCGAATCAGGCTATGTAGTTTAAACTGTACATATACAAACCCTTAACAACATTCAAGAACAAAAATAGTTTTCTTTATATCTGTGATACATCTGATGGTTTTTTACATGACACATGGATATTTTGGTATCCACAGATAGACGCACTTTTTGTGTCATTTATTCTGATCTTCCCAAATGTCTGTGTGAAGCTATTAGTGAGAGCTCCCGGGTGAGACGCCATTATTTAAGGCTTGCACTGATATTTTGGAGTAAAAATGAAATGAAATAATAATAATCTTAAGTTATTAATGAATTTCTTTTGTCCGCTGTGTTTTTATTTACATGTCTGTCAACAAATATGATCTGTGATAAGAAATGTATTTTAGCCTCTTTGTGTGCACTTTAGAAAAGTGTCCCATGTTTAGAAACTCTTGATCACGTTCTCTCTGCATGTGTCTCCACAGGGTCACAATATCTTCTCCAACCTGTCGTCCACAGAGTACAGTGACCTCATGCAGCTGCTGAAACAGTCGATTCTGGCCACAGACCTCACACTTTACTTTGAGTATGTTCTGCTAAACACCATGCTGCTTATTAAACTGTTAAATCTCGACAGAGCTCGGCTGACTTCAGTCTACTAACTCATTTACAATGAAACTCCAAGTCTGTCTCTGTAGCTGTGTACTTTAGTACTTATTTTAGGTAATACCGCCCCCTTGTGGTTTGCACGTACTTTACACCTTTATATACAGATGTCTTGTTTCCCTTCAGGAACAGAAACACTTTCTTTGAGCTGGTCAGCAAAGGAGAGTACAACTGGAACGTGAAGGCTCATAGAGACATGTGCAGGTAAGGCCCGGCACACTGAAACATGGCGCCTTTGTCTCCTTTAACATCGTAAATACTAAATCCATCTGATTCCCCTCAGATCCATGATGATGACAGCATGTGATCTTGGTGCCGTCACTAAACCTTGGGAAATATCACGCAAGGTGAGAAAGACAGAGTCAACCTTCTTAATATATTCTAAACCATTCATTTAGAGATGAAGCAGTTGGCCGATCAATTGATATTTGGTCAACGGGAAAATAATCAGCAACTGTTTTGATGATCAATTAATTGTTTAAGTTAACATTTCCTTATTCCAATAACTAAGTTGTGGTGATTTGCTTTTTCTTGTTTAAACTGAATTTCTTCAGATATTGTCTACAGTTTCTGATTAGCCCAATTGGGAAAACAATTGGCAGATGAATCAATAATGAAAATAAGGGTTAGTTACAGCCCTGCATTCAGCTTTTCTCTCATCGCAGGTGGCAGAGTTGGTGACGAGCGAGTTCTTCGAGCAGGGCGACAGAGAGAGATCGGAGCTGAAACTCACGCCTTCTGTGAGTTCATCCAACCACCACAACTGTGCTAAGAGCAAACTGTGGACCGTGTAACAATCTGTCTTTTAAAAAAGAAACCCCCTCCTACACAGGATTCAAAGCAAACCCTGACCTTTCCCGTTCATTCGGCTGTAAGCACACGAGACACTCCGGTGTATTGGAGCTCTACTAGCCTTGACTTTCTGATGGCAGAGATAAGAAATGGTCTTTTTTTCTCATACAGGTGTAAAAACAGCCTAATAACTACTAACTTAGGTCCTAATGAAGACTTAGTCTTAATCATAATGTATTCTTACTGTCCTCAAAGCCGCAGCACCACAAAGGAGGAGAGCTGTGTGTTTGATTGAGGAACTTTGAAGGCTAAACGGTGTTCTTAAAGGGGGGAAACCAGCAGCCTTCTCTGTGCAATTAATGGCTGACTAATCGAGCCGGGCCACATTGAAATAAGTGATGCAGTAGCCTCAAGTCTGCCGCTTGTGTCAAACCTTTGCCGCTCTGTGTGTGTGTGGGGGTGTTGGAAATGAAATATTAACTTCTAAGTCGTAGCCCAGCAACTTTCAGTATCTCTGAGGCAGGGTCTCGGTGGAGCCTCTAAAGCTCAGGCTGCAGAAGAAGGAGGCAGAAGAGAAAACGGACGTGAAACAAACTCCGTCATCTGGAGAGCGAGCGAGAGGGAAACGTGTGTTTAACCAAAGCAATAACCGCCGCGCTTTCGGGGCCGTGAGCCTCACTTCTAGCTGCCTTTTAGTGAGCACAATCACACGTCTCCTCGCAGGTGTGAATGAACTTGTAACGTTTGTGTTTCAGGCCATCTTTGACCGAAACCGGAAGGACGAGTTGCCGGGGCTTCAGCTGGAGTGGATTGATGGCATTTGCGCGCCGCTGTACGAGGTAACTCTCCGGGCCTCGCCGCGCTCTCCTCTCTGTGCCACTCCTGTCACACATCCGCCTCTGACGTCAGTAGTCGCTGCCTCTCCTCAGCTATTGTCCCCCACTGACGCCGGCGATGAAACTGTCACCGGCAACTCTTCAACTTTCTTTGCAGCCACAGATTGATCACTGAAAAAGAAATGTTCTCTCTCTCTCTCTCTATTGAAAGCTCTGAAACAGCTTCAAGGTTGCGTCCTGTTCTTTGGAGAATGGCAGGATGAGTGTGCACTCACTGACTGCGAGGAGGCTCCGAGGTGTGAACGGAGCTGGGGTGTTAGTCGGGTTAAACCCCCTCGGTAAGGCAGCGAGCTTTGGACTCGACTGCACAGTAATGAAAATGCGCAAGGGACCGACTCTTGACATTGTGGCTAACACGCACGCGGAGAGGCCGGTTTTATTGTTGTGAAAGTACAGGCAGGGATAAAATAGTTCATTCCTACAGCGCTGGGTGATTTTCTGCTGCTTTAAACCACAAACCTTCCTTTTTACTGTCATATTAAACACATTACTCTTAGTCAGCATGGGGAGAAAACCAACAATAGATCACCTTCACAACTATTGAGTTATCCCAGGATCAGTGTCAAAAGTTAGAGCAGACTAATCTTTGCCGGGCTCTGGTTTCGCCATTGTTACTGCCTGTGTAGTGTGGATGGAAAAAAGCATCAGTGCGGCGTGTGTGGGTGTGTGTGTGTGTGGGTGTGTGTGTGTGTGGGTGTGTCAGGGGTGCTCCAGATGGGAGGAGGGGGGGGGCCATGTGTATGTGTGAGAGAGCAAGAGAGTGGAGTGTTTCTTTCTACGAAGAGTTGAGGCTGTTCAAGACCAGTGATTGAGAAATGCACACATGGAACACCTTTGACCCTGGGGAACCATAAAATACCCTGAGCCGGCCACAAATACAGTCCCTGCCTTCGCCTGCTTCGTACCCAGATCCAGCACAGAGACTTTAAAGAGTTTGGTTAGGTCAGAGAATAGATGTCATTACCGATTTGTGGTTGAGAGAGAAAATACAATTGTAGTCACTTAATTATACCAGCAGAATGCCAGTGAAAAATCAACACGACTAGATGTACGTACATAGGGCACAATAGGAAGTAAGATAATCCTTGAAGGTAAAAATAGGAATGTTATTTGAGAATTACAATAAATTGCGTCAACAAAAGATAGCTGTCACTGGTATATGGTCATGTGTAATTTCATCGTCTGAAAAGGTTGCTTTAATATAACTGAAACCAAATTTGGAAAAATCCTCTTTATTAATAACTTTTCTTCTTTTCCTGCTCAAGTAAAGAGGTTTTCAGAGTTCAGCTGGATTCAAAAGTCAATGAAGAAGCTGTGAGTCATTCATAGCTGCTGCTGAAAACGGCATTTGCTACATTTTCTATATCAGACGCTCAGCTACAACTCCAGTTACATTTCAAGCCAATGACAAAGACCATGTACACTTAATGAAACAAATGACTTGAAAGAACATTGTGAGAAAAAGTAAAGAAAGACGTGCTTGACTTGAAACATGCTTGTTTCCCTTTACTATAGTAGTGTTTTTTCAGATGCCAGCCATTTAACCTAATTGACATCCAGGTGATAGAATAAGTTTTCCCATCCCCCTAGTTGGCTACTTAGGTGTTATTGTTTAGTGTGAAGTGCTTACATGATTTATAATGTTCATTTGGAGGCTTTGCGAGACACTGTAGTGAGTCTTTTGTAGATAAAAGAGGGGACTTGAGAGCAGCCCATAACTCACATTGGTTATTTTCAAGAGAGGTCAGTGACCCTGGCTTGGAGAGATGGGGGAAATCTGCAAATCTTCAAATCAATCTGCACCACAAAGAAAAACAAAAAGGTACAAGCTGTCATTCTTTTCCCTCCATTTTCAATCTGACTCTCCAAATAAGCTCAAAATATATGGAAACAACAGCAGTATAAGGTTTTGTTAACAGTTTGAGGTGGGGAATGTTTGTAATGGTTAATTAAGGTACGGTGTGACAGTGAATGATTTGTAGAAACTTCAGATAACTTATCACTGGTCCCAAGACGGTGGCTAGCTGTTATATCTATCAGACAAAAATGCTTTGAGTTTGTTTTGCTGCCTTTAATCTAGTCTGCATTATCTTTTTGAGTATTTCTACTAACTTTAAAGTTTATTGTAGTATCAAGTTCCAGTTCATGTGGCATTTCCCATTTAGCTCTTATTACAGACAAAATCCACCTGTCAGAGAACGTGTGTTTGTGTGAGAGGGCCCCCCTCATTCTCTGTGGTCCATTGACTAACCAGTCACCTTGCTCCACATCTCCTGCCGACCTCCCAGCCGCCACAGCTGTCTGTGTCACTGTATTTTGGAAAGAATGAGGGAACAGATTTTTGGTACTGTACAGGATATGAGTAATAAAAAAAAAGAACATTCTGGAAACTGCGCGCAGGTTGCAAGCTTGTATTCTGGGACACTGTGTAAACCATTAGGACCAGCTGCTCTTGGCGATATTCCTTCAATCCCGGCAAGATGCTGATAAAAAAAAAACAACACATTTGGCCCTGCAGTTCAGGCATTATAGTTTGCCTTACACTTGCTTTCTCAGTAGTGTTGTCTGTCAGAACATCTGCACTAATGCCAACATATCCAGATTTCAACACATTACTGGAATTCTACATGTACGCAACACACACTCACCTAATTGTATATACACATAGACACATACCCTAACCAGCCGTCTTTAATTAGGCTACATTTATTTTCGTCTGTAAAAGTACAAAGCACCAGTTCTGCTATTCCTGAGGTTTGTACTGGAGCTTTTCCAAATGGCTTTTTTAATGAGACTCCCCATGTTAGGTATTATTTTACCTTGAGAATAACATATGACCTGTAAATTTACAGTCTCTATCCTTTTCTTGCCTATGCTTGCAGTTTCCCCCTCGTTCTTGTTTTTGTTTTCTGCATGGTTTGATTATATTTTTCTTGTTCTCTCTCTCTCTCTCTCTCTTCTGCCCTTTTGCTCAGTTTGCAGAACTTGCATCCTGTTGCTGTTATAGATGCTTAGTTTACACACATGCACACACACACATCCACGTACAAACTTTTCAGACTTTGGTATTGGCAGCAAGTTTTGTAATCTTTCCAGTTACAGGTTGTTAGAGCTGCAGGCCCTTTGTCAGCTGTGGCCTCATTACTGCTGCTGATTGTGCTCTGGCTAACCAACCTGATTTGTACATATGTGTGTACAGGTGTGTATGCACGTGCTTGTGTTATGTGTTGGCATGCAATTATATGTGCATATTGGTAAACTTATAATTTTTGTGTCTATATAGGTATGTGCATTTTGTTTGTTTGTGTGTGGCCTCTGTTGGGCAGCAATTGCAGCCTGTTAGATGGTATTTGTCAAAAAATAATTGTGAGTCGTGACCACATTAAGACCAGACCAGGTAGCTGACTAGCCTCCAAACCAATGTTTTACCAGTTATTATGATGTGAAAAGGGTTTAGTACAGATATGAGGCTACCCAGAGGCTGTTTAAATGGAAGGTTAGGCTTAGATAGTGATACCATGTGCTAGTAATGGCATAACATATTTGACTCTGAGCCATGTTTGGAGCTGTTAGGTCTACTCACTTTTACATTTCACTCATTCATTTTAATGACTAAAAATAATTTGATGTCTCTGCTTTATGTCTACATTTGAGCATGTACACAGAGGAAACAGTCTAGGCAAAGAGCACTGCAGCTGGTATGGTGTTCATGACTCTGACTCACACCCCCTGTACAACACCATGCCCTGTTTTGCCTGATTTTGACAGGAACACTGGACAGAAAGACTTTGTGCCAGCCAGTCAGCCAGTTACCTAGCCAAGCAGTCAGCAAGTCCACCAACTGGCCTGTCCTAGCCCCGCTCTAGTTCTCCGTCACTCAGTCATGGCACCAACAGGGGACAGGTTGGGAAATGAGGCCTAATGTTGTTGAAATACACCAGGGGAAAGCATATTTCATTGGCTGAAATTAAAACACCTACTTTTTCATAGCTCCTGGCTAATTTTGATTTCCTTTTAACATATTCCTGGTGGCCTCTGTGTTTTAATAAAAAAGTTATTGACTTAAAGGACTACTGTGAGGTCAGAGACTGCCTATTCAGTGAGGCACTGAAGTTCAAGCCAAGGACCTGATTTTTTTCAATTATGAGTCAGGATCCAGAATGGGTTGTGAGCCCACTTCTGGTGGGTCTCCACTTTATAAGAGAAGTATGCTTTAATGAGTTTTGCTCCCCAGGCTTCAGACTTCTTTTCTAATATCGATTTACCACTGTAGCAGTATGTATTGTTTTAGTTGCCCCATGCAGATGTGTTTCACATTCTAAGATAGGTTTTAGTGTAGTAATTTGTTACTGTTCTTGCTGCAGGTATTAGTACTGCTATTTTTACCTCTTGGACACTTTTGTTTCCTTCAAGGCCTGTTGTAACAGTGAAAGAGCTGCCTGCCAGAAAGTTGTTTACCATGTTGCAGCAAGAAACACTGACTGTGCCAGCTACTTAATGAAATCCGACGAGTGTCTGGCTGTCTTCACATCCAGCATTCCCCAAACACCCTAATGAGAGTTTCTGCTTCTCATTTAGCTGCAAGATCCAAGTTGCTGTTCACAAAGATTTGGGCATAATATAATAAAAACAGGTGCATAATTAAAGTTTTAGACGACCACATGCACATGACAGCACCCCTGAAACGCTATAAACACTTGAATAAGCCAACAAACTTTCATCCCTTGCCAGTCCTTTCATTGAAGTGGCTTTGCAGGCACATTTGCTCTGCATGTGGGGACATTGTTGTTGCTCTGTCCCCTTTACTTTCTTTTGTTCAGCAGCAGTGTCTAGCTACGTGTACACATACACAGGCATGAAAGCATTTAAACACACAAAAACACATGAAAAATGTTATTGATGTCTTGCTGTATAGCATTGCAACAGTAGTGATTTCTTATAGTAGAGAAGCATGACATTGCATGGTGCATTGTGGTGCCAAACACACCATATGTTGCCATGGAATTCAAATGTATATGTGCACTGTCGAGGTAAACTCATTGACCCTGTCAGGTTTGGAGTTTCTCTCTTTTACTGCCTTTGTTTTTTCTGTACTCTTACATCTCTCTTTATCAAACACTCTCTCGCCTTCTGTCTCATAGTAGTCCCCCCTGAGACAGCAGGCGGTTAAGAACTCTGGGCCTGCCTGTGTGCAGCTAACAGCTCATGTCACCCTGCCAAACCACCCAGGAGCAGAATAAAAGAAAAGATAAAGAGACACATAGAGAAACAGAGGGAGGGAAGAAGAGGAGTTAAACGATTGCAGAGCTGCTGAGCGAGGGAGAGACCCCGTGACATATCCCATACTCTGAACTGGGACCAGACCAAAATGGATGTGTGATTAAATGAACTGTGATGCTAGTTCCTGACACTCCACAGCCATCCCTGGAATTAGTCACGGTTCTATTTTCACCGAAAGCGCCGCTCAGAAGGCAGCGCCTCTTTGCTTCCATTACAGTATGTAGTCAGTGCGTGCACACACCCAAAAAGTAGATGTGTATCCAGGCAGGGGGCACTGCCAGTCCTCAAAAACCCAACCGAAGAACTTCTCAGAACAGAAGAAAGGAAAACAGGAGTGGAACTGAAAAGGCTTGTTTTGCAGTGTTTAGTTTAGGCTCCATGGGTGTGTTTCCAGTGAACTGAGGTTCCTAGGGATGCAAAGAAAGGGAGGGATAAGGGGAGAGGAGATGTGAAGGATCGATATCAGTAGTTGTTACTATGACTCTCAACGCAGTGTATAATGCCATACCTTGGTGTGTGTGTGTTGGGGAATCCCTCCTTCTGCTCATTGATGGGATTTTAAGAACTGAGGAGCCATGACTTCACAGCCTGGATAGAAGAAGAGCTCCAAGACCTGATTCAGGGATTTGAAGGGCAGTGTATGTGTGTGAGAAGTGTATTTGAATGTCTTTGGATACAAATGAGTAATCACAGAGTGAACAGGGGATACAGTGAGGCAAATACTAGAAAGGAAGAATTGAAGAACAAATGAAAAAAGTGAGTTGTGTGTGTGTCAGATGATAAATGAGAGCATGGTCCACTGAGGTTCTGATGGACAGGGGCCTGGAGGACTCCATCCGACTGTGCTGTTACCTCATTCCCAGGAACGCTCAACTCATCAGCTTGTCATACACACACACACACACACACACACACACACACACACACACACACACACACACAAACTCTCTCCCTCCACACTCTTGGAGACAGATGAAATGTTAAATGCGTAAAGATTCTTTTCAGGGTCAGGTTTCTGGGCTGTACATCTCTTCACATAAATCATCATCACAGTTTTGACGGAGGGGAGAGAGGGGTCGGTGGCAAAGAGGCAAACTGCACCTACCTGCCAAGTAACTAAGGAAAGCCTGGCTTGCACTTGGTAGTTCTTCAATTTTCAGTTGGAATGTAGTTCTACCTATTTGGCCACTCGTGCTATCAATGACCTGTTTTATATTGCGATGTGATATTGATGGATTCATGAAAGTCGTGAACCATTAGTTTCCACCAGTGTCTATTTCATTAAGTGTATGTTGGCGCTTATGTGCGACTCTCCATTCTTTCATTTATTATTGTCACTATATTCTGACTCTCTGTGTATCTTTTTTTCCCCCCATGCATTATTCTTTATCTAACCCTTTCTTTCTTCGTCTTGTGTCCCTCTCTTGCAGGAGTAAAAGATCTTCAGTCCCCACCACAGAGTGCATTTTTGAGCTTCCCCACTTCACTGTACAAGCCACACGGGCCCAGACGCATTTGCTTCAAGCGATCTGTCAAAGCTGGACCCACAGCATTGCCAACGGAGCCCCACCAACACTCAGCGAAAGTCTGCTCAATGAGGTGTACAAACCTCCAGGTAAACAGCATGCTCTACAATTTACCATATGGAGTTAACTGAGCTTGCCTTTTCTTTCACAGAACAGTACACAATAATCCCTCGTACACGATAATCCTACATTTCTGATACCTGACCTGGTAATAATCCCAGTCTTTTTCTGCTGATCCCTTAACATCTACAGTAGAGTAATCATGGTATAAGCGTTGTCTTACAATGACCCTGAACAGTAGTGAGACAGAGGAGCGAGTGTGTCCTTGCCCATATCTTTGCAGCATTCAAATTTACTCGTATGTAGTTGGGGATGAGTGTGTGATGAATGCGTTTCTATTTTGTGGGTGTGTATGTATATGTGAGTGAGATGACCCCTGACCTTTCCACTGACACCGTGCTGTTTGGTTGTGAAGAGAAAAGGAGCGAGTTTATCATAAAGGCAGATAGGCTGTTTTTCCAGTGCATGTGTTTGTAATTGCTTAGCATGGCAATAGGCTCTTTGTGTGTGTGTGTGTGTGTGTGTGTGTGTGTGTGTGTGTGTTTTTTTCTGTCATCAGTTGTTATTGTAGGGTTGCAATTATAATTCTGCAATGGTAACTCAAGTCACTTGGCAAAATGAAAAAATAAAAGATTAATGCGTCCTTCAACTCATTCTGTATTTCAACCATGAATAGTCATAGAATGCAGAGCAAACTACATCACTTAGCTCATCTGGTCTCTTTTAAACGATTTTAGACGATGTTAATGCGGTCATCATGTAGTTGATTTATTGAAATCTCCCATTTCTCATAAAGTACATTTACTGTCCTTTGTTTGTTTAGCTCTCCATAAAACCAAGCTTGTTTCTGAGTACCAGTAAATTGTCAAGAGAGATATATGGAACTGGCTTGAGCTTAAAGTCATTTGACTCTCTTATGAAAAGTTTTACAGTAATTTCTCAGTTCTCAGCACATCATGTGCCAGACTATAATTTGCCCAAAACAATTCAACCTGATAGTACCTAGTAAGTTATGGGCAAATTGGCTACAGAATCTATACCAAGGGAGCACATATTCAAAACTTTAGGTCTCCAGATATATATATGTTCATGCGAGGCACTGTAGTGTAAAGACACTTGTGCCCAGTGGGGGGTACTGGACATGCAGCCAAGGACAAATTAACTCTGAAACAGTTTTACGCTTCATGTCACCTAGGATGCCTTAATGGTCAAATAATAAATGTTGCCCCTTGTTAAATAAAGGGATGGGAGCCTGAATTCAATAAAACAGTAGCGTTTCTCATGACGGTAGCATCTGGACAGTCCTCTGGAGGGCCAGGGATTTTCCAACTCATTAGGATCATGTTGTTTGGTATGCCGTCAACATTCTCCCTTGGCCAAGCCAGCAAAGCTACCTTTTTCACTGTTGTGTAGCGGCCAACATTTATGAAACTGGTCTCCCGTGGAGTGAAGTCAAATATTCCTCTCCCCTCACTCTGGCTTTCTCTTGGAGCAGGGCTTGAGCAACATGGAGAAACATTTGCACATCTGGTCCGTGTGCTGGCAGGTTACAAAAAGAGCAGTGGGGAAAAGAGTTTGGGTTTAGAAGGCAAGAGAGTGAAGGGGAATAGGTGATGTGTTGTGTAAGTATATGTTTTGTGGGGAAAAAAGTCAGCAATAATTCCTGTGATATAATCAAAGATGTCTAGTCTTGTATCTGCTTTTGAAATTGTGGTGACACTCATAGACCTTAAGGAAGATGTTAGCTGTCCCAATCCCTCTCAATCTTTGGTATGACAGTTTAAGTGTGGAGGAGAAATGGAAAATGAGGAGATGCTAGAAGAGAAGAGGAGTAAAGTCAGCACAGGAAACTGTTGTGGACTGAGTTTGCTATGGTGCATCTTCCTGCACACCCAATGCATCATTACTAAATCGTTTTGGTTCCTGTGGGCATCGTGGTTGTGTCCACACTGTAAAATCATGATGGCACCTTGCCGACTGTTGTGTGCTGGCTACTTGCCTTCCCACTCATTCCTCCTCTCCTCTCTGCTCCGCTCCTCTCTGAGTTGTTTCCTTAACTTTGTTTTCTACAAAGACCTTACTCTCATAACACCTGATATAGAGCTAACTGGAGGCTGTGCTTTTTATTTTACATTCTTTAAACCTATCTAATGACAAATATGGGGATTGTGCTGTTAAACTGCTGACATTTGACGATCAAAGTATTTGCAATGCGGTGGCTGCATTTGTCTGACTGGCTGCAACTGTTCGTGGTAAAAGTATGGTTCTGTCATGAGACTCGCAAGATTCAGAGCCAATATCCAGATTTAACTCTTGTGTTTGTTTGTTAGTTCATTTGTTTGTTAATTTGTTCGTTCTTGTGTCACCAACCAGTAGTCATCAGACCATTGCCAGGACAGGAGACTTTCTCTCTCTCTCTCTCTCTCTCTCTCTCTCTCTCTCTCTCTCTCTCTCTCTCTCTCT
>JAVQJD010104945.1:0-21266 GCA_036023655.1 Nannoperca australis
AAGAAGACTCATGGCTGTACGAGCTCAAAAGGGTGCTTCTACTCAATACTGAGCAAAGGGTCTGAATACTTATGACCATGTGATGTTTCAGTTTTTCTTTTTTAATAAATTTGCAAAAAATTCTACATTTCTGTTTTTTTCTGTCAAGGTGGGGTGCTGAGTGACATTAATGAGAAATTAAATGTACTTTTTTGATTTTAGTAAATGGCTGCAATCAAACAAGGAGTGAAAAATGTAAAGGGGTCTGAATACTTTCCATACCCACTGTATATATCTCAGTAAAAGATAGGACAAAGACATTATCCCTCAACACAGGTTCCCTTGGTGATCTCATTAGAATCAGTCTCACGATGCATTAAGTGTTGCTGAAGGAGTGTGTGAAAGGTTAAGTGGAAAACATTTCATACAAGAGAGTTGATCTTTTTAATTATACAGAAAGATACGTCAGAGCCAGCTCCATAGTCATGGTTTAATACATCAGTCATCAGTTTGTAAGGACAAAATGCCAAAATCACTACGACAAAGTTTGAAATATATCCCTATATTTTTATTGATAGAGAATTAAATATGTAATTTCCAAAGAGAAATGCTCTAAAGTGATCTCCTTCCCACCAGGGACGCTTCAGACATATTGATACATAACCCTCCCTTAAAGAATCCCCATCCTACTCTAAACAGCAAGGTCCCAAATGTGGATTATCAAACATGACAAAGAGAAGAAGCAAAGATTACTAACAACAGTAACCTCTCAAATTCCACATAGCATCACAAATATTATTCATTCATTGGTTAGTCGATAGACGAAAAACCAGTTGGGTACTGTTCCGGCAATCAATCCTTTATGCCATTATTCAAGAAAAGAAATGTATGTTTTATTATTTATCAATTATTCACTTAGTTATCAATTAAGGCTTAACATTTTATTTGGATGATATCCGCTGATAAGATTTAACCCACAAAACAACGTGGCTGTATCACATTTAGTCAGGGAAATTAAGTTTTAATGGAAAATGTAGCTTGAGAATTGTGACACCTGAACAAAATCATCCTTAAAAACATAAAAGCTGCCATTCTTCTTTTCTTCTGAGGAGCTCTTCATTCATCTAGTTTTTAAATAATTCAGAACGAAACCTTTGTGCGTGGTTGCATCTGAACATGCCAGTACCTCTAACTGCCATGTAAAGCGTCCAGAAAGTGGCAAAGCACTGTTTGTGATAGTTTCCTGAACCCACTGAGTCTGAGTTAAGACAACTTCAAGTTACATCTATGTCCAGTGTCCAGAACACACACCGGGGGGATTTATCAGTAGAGAAAGTGTCAATGACATCCAGTGTGTTTGCCAATTCTATAAGAAAGATTTTCCAAAATTTGCGATTTGAGAAGTGTAACTTTACTTACAATCCATCCACAGAATCTGCTGAGAAGAAGAACACAACTCACCCTATCTGACAAGGACCTCACCCTCTTACTGTCACTACTGTCACACCACAGCACACGTTACACTCAGCTGGATGCAACAAGTTAAGGTGAGTAAGACCCACTGTGGGAAATATAATAAAGGGAACCAATAATTCAAGAAGCAGATGAGGCAAATTGATGGAAAAGTGAAAAAGCTAAACGCTAACTTGCAACACATCATTCAAAAAGTGCACAAAACGTCCCAGGTGGAGGATTTCTGGCAGTGTAGCTTCAGTGTAGTGGTGTCTTGTAACACAGGGTTAGATCTGGGAAGTCACGCACAGGCATGGGTGCTCTGGGCCCCCTAGTGGGACAATCAAGACATAGTCATAGTCCTCGTGTAGACATTTAACATACAAAGTGTTTACTCAGAACAAGGACCTGTGGAGGATTCATGCTCTCTGCTGCAGGCCAGCGCTTTGCCTTTGATTCCAGTTTAACCAAATCAAACGCAACTGGTCGCCTCTGGCCAATTCAGCATTGTGCCACTGCCAACAGCGTGTGTGTGCGTGTGTGTGTGTGTATGTGTGTGTGTGTATGGGGGCATAACCGAAGATGCAAACCTCTCAAATTAGAGGAGTTTTGCCATCTCCAAAAAGAATGAAGCACATGATCACTGGCCCATTAAAACACAGATAATGTGTGTGACGCGCCGTCTTGTGATGAGAGAGCCCGCAGCTGATGTTCAGATATCGTATCTGTCTTGTGACAAGCAAAACCGTGACCACCGCGCCAAAACCGGAACATGTGGGTGAGTGGGCGCTCGTGGGTGAGGAATGGTGGAGGTGAGGGTAGGGTGAACCCGTTAAGGGCAGATTAAAATGCTGTTGCAGTTTCTCACACACACACACACACGCACACACACACTCACACACTCACTCATCAGGCATGCGGACATGCAGTGCGCAGGCTACCCACCATCCTGCCCGGAGCCCCTGGGTATTCCCAGTATGTCCAGTAATTCCCCAGCAGGCGTCCTGAAGCGGCGGTGAGCGGTCAGTCACCTGCAGCTCTCCATCTCTCACCCTCCGAGCGCTGAGGGCAGAGGAGGGGCGTGTCAGGGGGTGGGGGTGGGGGTGGTTGTGTCGGACAGGTCAAAATCCCGCAAGTTCAAAGACAAAGTTTAATTCAAGGCAACAGTTTACCCTCCACACGAACTTGACTTCTGCTGCTGCTGCAAATATTTCTGATCTTGCCAACTAGCACAGTCCGGATCCCGTCGCTTCAGGCGGCCACCCCAGCCAGGCTGGATACAAATCCTATTGGTTGCAACAGCACAACTTCCAAGGCGCATTTAATATCCAGTAAACACACCCTCTCTGTAATCCTATCAAGAGAAATGCAAAGACTGACACCAGTGGATGCAGTGACTGCGCACCAGCACACAGTTGGTCTGCCTGTGCACTGCTGGTTGCGATACAATGAACAAATTAAAGAATGAAAAGAAGCGAGAGATGCTCCTCAGACATTCAACAGCCGGTCCTCAGCATCGCTCCTGTGTTGCAATGCGGGTGCCGCCGCTGCAAAAACTGCTTGCTCCCGTCTCATCTCCCCCCCGGTTCCCCGTCGCTTCTCCAGATGTGCAGAGCTAAGCCAGGCTTCCACCGACCGGAGCCGACTGGACAGACCGGGATACGGCGGGGAGGGAGCGAAGTGCGCACTGCCGGGGGAGGCAGGCGACGCAGGGAGCTGGATGGGAGACAGAGGAGCCTACCTGTCGGAGGATTCTGTGGATTCAGTTTGGGTGCCGACACCGGCAGGAAATCACCGAGCTCGCAGGAATGTGGTGAACATCTGCACCACACGCGCGTCAAGGTGCGGCACAGGGTGCTTCTTGGGTTTAGAAAGAGTAAATCCAAGAAGCAACTGGGTTTGAATCCAAATCTAATTTACTTCTGGTCATTAGTCACCACAGCAGCTTGTCCACAAAATAATTGAAGAAGTGCTGTGGTGTAATACGGCTGGACAGACACTTAGAGCTAAGACACCTACTGTGCATTTGACGCATGGAAGGAAGTGAGCACGCGGTTTACATCCAATTTAAATAGCAACAATGGAGAATTCTCACATTTAAGAACAAAAGATTAGACTTCATTAATTATAATTGATCATTATTAATCAAATGTAATTATTTATAATTACATGAATTTGGTCAGGTTTCATTTAGTCTTTTTTCTCCTGATTTACAACATAGAAAGAAAACAACGGTAGACCTACAAGACACCATTTATGTAGGTTTTAACCAACAGATTTGTTATTCTTTAATAAAATATTTATTGTGTACTTCTAAACAGTGCTGACTGCTAACCTGGACCAAAGTCTATTTATTAAGAAGTTAACATTTACAACAGCAGACCTGATGGATTACAGAGCCTTTTTAAATGACTTTAGATACCTATGTGTATTTATTCATAGATTACCAATCTAATAGATTTTTCAGAAGGTATTTTTGCATTTATTTGAAATAGAAATTGATTGAGATTGATTTAGAGATAGGTGAGAAGTGTGGGTATAGGAGAGAAGGTAGGACATGCAGAGGAATGTTTCAGGACATTGTAATTATGGCATGTGCCATAACCATGAGCCTACCAGGACGGCCTGGACTACCAACAATTACTGCCTTACTACTGAATGGAAAGGAACACTTGTTGTAAGGATTCGCACAACCTGGCAACCCAAATGTTGTTGATATTAATGGCTTACAACTGATCTGTAAAGTAATAAAGCCATTAGTTACAACTTTTAATGATAAAAAAAAGGGTTCCAAAAAATTTCACTTTCACTAGCTCCATATTAGCTCTGACTTTAGTTTGAAGCATTTCATGCATTCTTAAACAGTTCACCACAGTGGCACAACAGGTCTGTGTTGAATTGTTTGAGCATGGTGTTATAGAGAACCGTTGGGTCTATTAAAGGGATTCTGTCACATTAAAAGGCTCAAAGAACCTCACTCTAGATCAATTCACTTTGGGAGGTTGTGCCTGATTAGAAGTTTTCCTCTTGCCAAACAAAATCTGCTTCTCTAACATAAAGTCTTTATTTAATGACCCTCTGGTTTGAGACATATCTACAGTATAAGGGGACATCAAAAAGCTTATGAGAACGGAGTTTAAAATCAGCACACCACAGTGGGTTTTTTATCTCTGCTTTAGGCAGTCTTGTCAAAAGCAAACTACCAGCAGAGCATTTGGAAAGTGGAAGAAAACATAATGAATGTATAGGGCATATAATACCCAGAGAGACTGCAGGCTGGGCTGCTTCTCGATTTTCCCATTGAGACACATGAGGAAGCCAACGTTTGATTTTGACAATAAAGTTCATGGCACTCACAGCTTCTTTCTGTTACACTGTTCTTAAGATAGCATCATGTCTGTTCTCATCCCTTAATCCTTTTCTCTTGTAAAGTGAAGCATAGAATCTAACCACAGTGTCGCTTATACAAGTATGTTGTTCTACACTTTCAAACCAAAAAAGGGGGGAAAAAAGCACCTTTTAATTATTTTAAATTTAGAATATTGTACCATAATAGGGCTAACTGCAATATGTGACTTATTTATTTCCATGTCTTCTAAATGGATCATTGGCTGGTGACAATGCTGACTTTTAGCCTGGAACATGCAGTGTTAGCCTCTAGCATGATATGCTGTATGTAGCCATCAGCACACTTAAGACGCTTTTAAATGATTCTTGTTTTAAAACGAGTCAGCTGGAAACATTTAATAGTCAGTCAGAGAGTTTTTGATCAACTTACAGAGTTTTAGCATTCGCTTACACAAGCGTGTTGTCAATCCAGCAGATAAAATCCACCATTGTTGGCCAGAAATGAGAAGTCTGCCTTTGTTAACTTTAGTGTGAAATTGAATTTTGAGCGGTAGATCTGCCAACCATTGCGATACAACTGTGTTGCCCCTTTGCAATCTCACTCAATTAGCGTATAGGTCAGCAAGCCAGCTGTGGCGATTTCAAAGCAGAGTCCTCTGTGCACTTTAAAAGTCAGAAAAACGCTGTGTTGCAAAATGCATCAGGACACAGGGCTGTAAGGGAATCTGGAATCTATAAGCACTAATTAGAGCCTTAATATATCCCAGACTGGAGCATGTCAAGATAAAAGGTGAGAAGAACGAACAGGAAGCTTCCCCTCTTCTCTTGGCTGCTCGTGTCTCATTTACAGCACCTGAGTCTGCTTGAGAGTCTCTTTGTCTTTGACTCACCTGACTTTCCTTCAGCCTGTCGACTCTACATTCAGCTAACTGCTAGTGTATTATATTTTTTAGGCTTATTTCCATTTATTTATTTTATTTATCAGAACTTTGATGAGCAATATTAACAGATACAGCAGTACTGGGGTGACAATTGTACCCTTTGCTTTAGAATTAAAGAAACATAAGAAATGCATATTAAACTTAAAACAATGTACATCCCTCCAATATCTATTATTTACTTCACAGGCACATTCTGGCTGCAAAAATAATCCATTTTCTGTTTGCTCTGTCTTTGCCACCTCTCACAACACCAAAAACAGCTCTTCACCTCCTACCTATACACTGCTCACTGTATCCATACAAGCCTGCATTGATGATATGTATAGAAAGATGAAACATATTTTAGCTCTTTCCAACTTTTCTCCTCTGCCAGAGGGAGATATGACCTAATATTCTCTGTCTGCACGGTTCGATAAGCACAGTGTTAGTGACAGAGCCCCACCACAATAATAGAGTGCAACACTTTTTGGACTTTTGGAATTGAACAGCTTTAATATCAAGTGGTCTGCTATAGGGTGCTACAGTGGCTTTGAAGTGAGTGTCTCCGGATCTCTTGGCCTAATGCTTGCTTACTGTAGTTACCTCTTTTTTTACAGCGTTGTAATTTTGCTTTAAGAGAATTTATTCATAAAAAATATAAATATATTTATTATTATAACTTTATTTCATTATTTCAGGTATTTTAGTCTGATTATTATTGTCTTTATTTTTTATTTATTTGCATTTTTTATTTTATTGAGATTTATTTACACTTGCTTTAATTATTTTAGGGTTTTTTGTTAGCACTTGTATTCATAGATATTTTTCTGACTCAGCTCTCTTTTAATACCCACCTTCCCATTGTTCTATTTTTCCCATGATGCCAATTGTCCAATTTTCTCTCTCTCTCTCACACAAACACACACAACCAAATGGGGTGTGAATGGAGCCAGAGGACATGGATAGATACATTATCAAATAAAGTGGATGCCTAATGGATGCTCTGTACCTGCATGTTAAAGTTGGGTCACTTGTTGTCCCTCCCAGGGTCTGGGTGTGGCCAACTGCAGGGACCATGACCATAATCAAACAAAGCAGTTTTGAATTAAAAAGCAAAAGCCAAGAGGAGAAGCTGTTTGCCACAGTGAATATCAAGAAAAACACCTTTAGAGGAAATGCTAAAAAAGGCAAACCTGGTAAAAAGAATTAGACAGTAAAGACTCCTAGAGACTCGAAGGTAAACAATACAATTTATTTTCTATTGTTTTCTTGAGTTATAATTGCTTAGATATGTGTCATTTCAAAATTACTTCATTAAAAATGGAGGCAAATTAATTTTCGATTTACTTTTTTTTTTTCATTTGAGGACAGTATCATAATGGTGATGGTGATGGTGGCTGGTGGGTTGAACATTTTTCAACACACCACCTACTGTTTCAGATCAGCCCTGAACGTGCAAGGCCAATGCTAACATGGGGTCAACTGTTTGGGACCTGTCTACGTCATGAAATGTACATAAAAAAGACTCTAATCTCCTCTAACCTGACCTGTACACTAGGTAGCCACGAGGCCACGCCTCCTACAGGTGTTGCTCCCTCACACCTTTTTTTAATTTGCCGGGGGAGAGGGTTCTAGCAGAATTGGAGGGTGGAGTTACACGTGAAGCTTCCTGAAAGACCAGATGTGAGAAATTCACAGATATTGCACTTGCGGTTTTTAGACATTTTAAAAGTGACATTATAATACTGCACATGTGAAATGTGAGTCCTAGTAATCATCAATCAATGCAATTTCCCTTTAACTTTAGCAGGCCAAAATGAAGAATTGTACTTGATTTAATAAACACACAAAATCAATTAGTTTCAGGAAGATTTTCCAGTTTTCCAGAGGAAACATTTAGAACAGTGAAAAAGCTTCTTTAATCTCCTTGTGTTCATCATTCTTGCCATGATTTCCCCCTCCTTCTGTCTGAGCAGATGTCAGCAGTGCGCTGACGAGATAGGGAAAGACGATCCTGGCTGTCCAGCCTCTGGCCTTCTCAACCCGTATGCCCTGGCTGCAGAGAATGGCCATGTCAGTAATAGAGGTAGTAGGAGTAATGAAAGTCTTGACATTACCATATCTGGCCCTTCTGTCACTGATGAGGGCGAAGCAGAGTTACAAGCTGCAATAAACCCCGCAGGAAATGATGAATGATGCCCTATCCAGCTGGCAGAGGAAACATGTTATGAGGTTGCACCGTCATGTCCAATAAGTGCTTGTTTCACTCATAAACATCCTTCTTCCATCTATAAAGGGAAACGGGATTCCACAAGTGATTTGCTGTAATTCCAAAAAGTAAATTTTCTGTCACAAGATTCACAGTCACATTAGAGCAGAACAGATTATGTTTAGACTAGAACAAAAGAAGATGTTTAGCTTGTCCTTTCCATCAATTTGATACAAATCATGATATATCCAGCAGATGTGTTTCCTTCCCCTGCAGGCCTGGTGTGGGACCACCAGCAGTGTGAATTTTGGGGCAAGTGAACACCATTTGAGTCACACTTATCTAATTCGTTCTGATTCCTGCACATAGCAAATAGAGAGTTATTCTACCAATCCGTAAATCCTGTCCTCTGGCTGCATATGTCTCCGCAGTCATCAAAAAGCCCGGTTACTAGCCATGGCCTCCTTGGAGTGGGGGAAATTGAGCAACCAAAAGAAGGATTTCTTTGCTCCGTGTACCGTTCAAAGCCGATGACCTATGTCAGCAGAAAAGCACTGAGATTGAGCTGGGAAAAGAGCTCTGGAGGCTGTTTCTTCCTGGGAAAGTGTACATCCCACCAGGTGCACACAAGAACACAATCTGTGTTACAACATACAAGCAGTGACAAGTAATATATTCACGCTCAAAGCTGTGGAGGTGACAGTGGACTTCAGGACGAGCCCTCCAACACTGCCCCCCCATCACCATACAAAAGCATCCAAGACATAATATGGACGTCCAAAATCGACAAGATCATCAAAACGGCCCAGCAGAGGAAGAACTTCCTGGGGCAGCTCAGGAGCTGCTGATTCACTTCTACCCTGCAATCATCAAGTCTGTTCTCTGCACATACATCACTGTCTGGTTTGGATCAGCCACCAGGAGAACAGGACAGGAACTGACTACAACGGACAATCAGGACTGTAGAAAGAATCCCGGGTGCCAACCTGCCCTCCATTCAGGACTTATACATGTCCAGAGTCAGGAAACGGGCAGGAAGCATCACTGTAGATCTGGCACAACCTGTTCCAACTTCTCCCCTCTCGTAGGTGTTACAGAACACTGTATGCCAAAACCAAAATATCCTCTGTAGCTACAAGTGATAAATTATACATTTAATACTAACTAACTGAATATTATATAATAATTGCTTCAGAGTCTAAAACTGAATTATCTCCATCAAGGCACTGTTCAATGAAAGATGATATGTTCATCTATTTTTATTCATTATTTATGAAGTACTTTCATATATATATCTACATATACCAAAATGTGCATGTAATTTATGTGAAAAGGTTCAAACTGAAGCAGGATTTATCTGAATCATCTGATGGAGTACATTTGTCATTAACTTCTAGCAATTAAAATTCACCTGAGGTTTTTTCTGTTCAATTTTATTCAGAGATTCCAAGAACTGCACTGCAGATTTCACATTTGAACTCCTTTTTTAAAGAGACAGACATCACAAGAGATAACCTTTAAAGTCAGTAGGAAATACTTCTACAACAAAAGAAAAATAAAAGTTCTTGAAACGTGTGAAGTTCTTTCATCTTTGATGCTCAAGATGAAGAAAAACCTGGATGTGTACCTCTGACGTGCTGGCTGATGTAACCACAGAAACATCACAGGACGTGTGGCGCATTAATCTCACCCAGTGGTCACCTGATAGGAGATTCTGTCAATGAATAACCTGTGAGTGGAAAGTCTGACTGGTTTGATCCCCCAGCACTCCAAATGTATGCTGCCTGGCTCAAGTGTCCTTGTGTTAGGCTTTGTTCAGACTGCAGGAAAATCCGATTTGCTTCTCAAAGCAGATCTTCTGAACCTTTAGCTTTTTCCTGGATTCAAGACTGCATCACAAGTAATAGCTAGACCAGGGTCCATTGGTATGTAATTTGCAGTAACTCCCAGCACGAAAGAGAATATTTCCCAAAATGATGAACTATTCCATTAAGAATATACTATGTCTAGAATTAAAGGAGTTATGTCTCTGCAGGAAAAAAGGCCTGACTACTGTAATAGTGTCTTTACAGGTCTCTATAAAATGTGGATCAGACAGCTGCAGCTGATTCAGAATGGTACTGACTAAAGCCAGGAAAGTGGACCACATCAGTTTTCAGATCTTTGATATGGCTTTCTGTGTGTCATATAATTTATTTTAGAATACTGCCATTGCTTTACAAAGAATTGAATGTTTTAGGGCTAAAATACCTCTGGTCTGCTCATTGTCTGGGACTGGTGTACTTGCTGTCCACACATGGTCAAAGTTTTTTTGTTTCTTTTTATTACATTAAATTTGGGACTAGTCATTCACATCTTTCCCTGCACTGTTTATCCTCCTGTTTTATGTGTTTCCTTCAATCTTAGCTCATTTTAAAGTTTAATTTACTCTCTATATTTCTATTTATCTGTGTATCTTATTTATATATTTTGATGTATCTGTTTATATTTTCCTGTGTTTCTTTTACCTTTTGTATTAATGTCTTTTAATGTTTAATTTAAAGCACTTCAAATTGCTTTACTGTTGTAGGCGCATTACAAATAAGTCTTGCTTTTACTTTCTGGGCATTGCTAGTTCTGGTTTTTCAAAGTCATTTCAAAAGAAACTTTAAATCATTCTGTAATTTATATAACAAAGACACATAACCTTGTAAAATCTCAAATGTCAGAGATCTGCCAACTCGGATGATGGAAGTATAGAAGTGACCTCTTCAGGTTTGATCTTGACTGCTGTTTGTATAAAACTCAAACTCAAGTTTTATAAAGGGAGAAAGTTAAAAAGCAAACTTCTGCTCTCTCCAATACAAAGTGTTTATATATTTGGCAATGTATGAATCATCAAGTGCTTTGCTTTCATCCTTAACCCCAGAGGGTGGTTCATTGCTCCAGGCACAGGTTGGGCAAAAAGGTGAATTTCCAAGAAAATTACAGTCAGAGTCCTTTTGATATGATAAAAACTGCTTTTGTGCATCTTTTTCTGGACCTGCTCCCAGATACACCCTGACCTGTTTGTGTATGCCTAGCGAGCCTGAAGGTTACACCGTGCCCTTGAGCAAGGCATTTACCCCTGCAACTGCACCAGTGGAGCATGTACAATTCAATGGCTGCAGGCAGTTTGAACCACCTCAGAACTGCACTGAAAAGGTTCTTTATGGTGCGATTAAGGGTGTGCTGCTGCTGTTGCAGCAAACGTGCCAGCCTAAAGAACCAATTTATGGTGCTATACAGGGCTCATGTGTATTTATGGTTGGTTAAACGTTTTAACAGTGTGATTTAAAATGTCAGTTTAGCTGTTCACAGCAGAGGGCAGCAGAGATATGTAATATATAATATTGATGAACCTTCCCTCTCTCCCTTTCTTTTGTAATTTGAGAAGTGTGTCTAAGGGCATCCCAAGCATCTGTGTTTGATGTCAGTATAAAAAAACAGTATATACATTTTTGAATAAAATATTTTAATAATAATAATATTACAACCATAATACTATTTTATAATGAAATGAAATAAAATATATGACTTCCTGATTATGAGGTCAAAAATGTAGCTTCTTCAGTCCCACTGTCTGCTGGTGAGTCAGTCATTACAGATTCCAAAGTTAGATTCCAAAGATCCCAAATCTGTGCGTCTGATTTCTGGGGAAGTGTGATGTACCAGACAAAGAATATTTCAATTAGAAGGAAAGGCACAGCCACAAAAAACACCGGGATGTATGATTTAACTGAATAATTCAATTTTATTCTGCTTTAAACTTCTATTCCATTACATTTACTTGTTGCATTTAGCTAAAAGTTACTTTAAAGATTCAGATTATTGATACAAAATATTAGCAAGAAATATAACATGGTATATTATCATGAATTAAGCTCCACAACAGTACATAAAATAATTAAAATTAGCCCCACCTTTATCAGCTGCAACATTAAAGTAATTCATACATAAAGATCAATAATTACTCTGAAATGGGGCATTCAGAATGAGTACTTTTGGTACTTTGATGTTTATACTTTTGTATTTGACAGTGGTGCTGGAAGAAGAGCTCCCATCATTAACTTAAGTAAAAATGGTAAAACCACAGGCTTGTGATGATTTGATTTGTTATGATGACAAACTTTGTTCCGAAACACAGAAGGTTACTTCAACTTTTAAAACAAACATTTTTGCTTTAAAAAGAATTATGTGAAATATTTTTGTGTATATGTATGTGATTACAAAGTTTCTGGCTGAGAGTTAAATGTAAAGATCGATACCCACTCATGCCTGTACGCTAAATATTAAGCTACAGCCAATTAGCTTAGCTTAGCATAAAAACTGGACACAAGGGAAAACAGCTAGACTGGCTCTGTTTGAAGGTAAAATAATCGGCCTACCAGCACCTCTAAAACTCAGATTACAGAGTACAATTGGCGGATTGAAGGGAGATGGTGATGAGCTGGACTATTTCTTGGCCTGGCACAGCGATTTCATGGAGTCTTGTTGTCATCTTGAGGCAACCAGCGAAGACTCCAGTGACTTTCAGGTAAGAGGTTCCCTTCACACAAAACACGTAATGTCCTTTTATATTTACATTGCATTGTATGTTTTCTTAATTTGCAAATAAACCTTTCTCAAAGCATTCTTATTTGTAGTTTAGATTTTTAACAAATTACGCTTTTAAAAAGTGATGGGGACATGTCCCCAGTGTAAATGACACCTATGCTTTTAAGTTTTTTTGGACTATCTTGTGTCCTTCTGTAAAAAATCAACAAATAAACTAACAAAGATTCAGACTTAGAACAGAAAACTAAATAGGAATGGAAGAAAAACAAACCAGCATGACACCCATGTAAAATAAAACAGAGCTTTTGTGGAGTTTTCTTTAACCACAAAGAAGAAAATGGACCAGAGTCCAGTTCATTGCAGCTTGCTCTGATTTGCATTTTATTATAGTAATAAATAAGATGAATAACTCACAGTGCTGGTCAACCCAGATATCTGATGAGGTGTCAGTGAGAGACAAAGAAGAATGTCCTGTGGAAAGAGCAGCCTGTTCAACAAACCTCTTGTGTCAGACATGAACATCTCCGGCATGTTAAAAATGAAAAGAAGACCATAAAAACATTGTTAGCATGTGTCAAATATTCAGAGAGAACTTTTCATAAAGGCGAAGATAAAATTGTTCTGGGCTGTTTGGATATTTATATTTGGATATTTGTATTTGGGTGTAAATATCATTTCTTTTGGAAAACTATGGATATGGTACTGTTCAAGTGACCATTCACACACACACACACACACACAGACACACACAGACATGTATCTGCAGATTCTGGGTGGTACACGTCTAATGCTTCTCCACAGGCTGCCACACACCGTAGCTCTGAATGCTTGACCTTTGACCTCCCTTTGAGCTCTCCCTACTTAATGATCACTTTCCAACATGCCTCAACACACACACACACACACACACACACACACACTGAGGTCAACAGGTGCCATCAGAAGTGGTGTCAGCCAGCTGTCTTTTAAAGGCATCTTTAATGTAATAATGTGTTTTGGCCAGCAGAGTGCAGTAGCAGGTGTGTGTGTGTGTTGTGTGTGTGTTGGAAAGAATTCTGCTTGCCCTTTGGCAAAGTGTTTGTTCCTGATTCAGGAGTTCGTACATTTGTACATCTGGGAATATGTGTTTATGTTTCAGTCTGTCTGCACTCTGTGTGTGTGTACAATGGGAATTATGTAGGGGACAAAACACTGCTGTGCACATGTGGTGACTGCTGGAGAAGGAAAGCAAATGAGGAAAGGAAAGAAAGGAAACAAAAGAAAGGAAATGAAAGAAAAGAAAGGAAAATAAGGAAAAGAGAACAGGAAATTAAATGACAAGAAAGTACAGGACAGGAAGAAAGTAACAGAGGAGAAAATTACAAATGGAAAATGGACAAAAGTGCAGAAGATGACGGAGGGAGTGTAAAGAGGCAGAGATAGAACAGAGAAAAGGAGGAGGAAAAAGTGTCAGCGTCCAAAACAAAAGCCACAGGCATTCCCCTTTTTTACCAACAAACATCTTTTTTATTTTGTCTCCACACCATTCAATAAATACAAAATACAAACCAGCTTCATATTCATAGACAACAATGATAGAAAGATTCATACAATATTACTTAATTTGAAACAGAAACAGAAACAACCAAAGCAGAGAAACAATGAGATCAACAGGAGGTGAAGGCCAAGCTTGCAAGTCTCACGCTGAAACAACAACCAGCCGAGCCACTTCAAGCTGATCCTGATGCCTACGCGAGTGACATGGAGTGGAAATATAGTCTTACAACTAATGAAAGTTGCAAACTGGCAGGAGATGAAAAAACATGTTTTCACTGTGTTCATTTCTTACAGTTTTTGAACCCTGTCTTGCCATCCAGGAAGTTTACTGTTTCTTTATTGCGGATTAGTCGTATTCTTTACTGGTAAAACACACACACACACACACACAACCACACTCATACATGTACACATTCACACAGATTTAAGCAACACTTTCCTCTCTGTCCAGTGAGAGAGGTGATAGCTACAGTAGCTATGGCTGTACTTCAAAAAGAAGTCCTGTCAATGAAATACAACTTGTACAATCCTACCAAAGCTTGCCACACAAAACAAAGCTGGATCAACAGCAAAAGATCCCCGTCGGACAGCTGTGTTATATTTCTACATATGTACCTTCTGTGCTGTTGAGCTGTGTTGAAAAACTGAAAAAGAAAGAAATTCCAGCAAATAAAAATGGAAGGCAGGAAGCAGAAGGCAGCAGGTTTGTCAAGTCTGGTTGGTCCACTTCAAAGCTTCATCTCTTCACTTATCGAGTCTTTGGAAAAACTTCTGTTTTCATTGTATTATCCCGTCATCTCTGCTCTTCTCTGTTCATTACAATCCTGAAGCTGATAACAGGGTGGGTGTGAGGGGAGGAGGGAAGACCCAGTGTGCAGCTCTGGGTTTGGGTTCATCAGGGGTTACGTGGGGAGAGGAGGGTTTGGTGTAGTTTGTGTGGGTCCCCACAGGTCAGTGTCTCCAGGTTCGGCTTTTGTCCTGAGTTTTCATCGTCAGGTCATCTTCCTCTTTGGAATCTATGAAGAACACAAACATCGATTTAGGACCTTTGTGTTGCGTTTGACTGATACTTGTTTTGTCATTACATGTTTCTGGCCAGGCAGGGATCTCCAACATATAAGAGGTAAAGTTTGCTGCTGTAAAATGTTCAGATGTATCAGTCTAGCCCCTGCTGGTGTGTGTGTGTGTGTGTGTGTGTGTGTGTGTATATTGATGACTCACCAAGGCATTCAGGACAGCACGCGCCCTCTCTGCGGGTGGTGTTGGAGCAGGTCAGCACTGGACATTGCTTCCTCTGACACTTAGTCACGCCGTGCTGTGGAGAATAAGAGAAGAACATGGAGGGTTGGTGTTCACATTACACAGTCAATCTTTCGGCCCATTGATCACATAAAATTATTCATTAGAGAGGATTTAAATTTAATTTTAAAAAAATGGCAACACATCTGCTAAAGTACTGGCTTTAGATGATTATTATCAGAGCACTTTATTTTGTGATGTTAAAAGGATCCATCATTTTAGTACTGTAATGAACAGATTGCATTTCTAGATGCTATTCCAAATCATAACTTCAGTTGAATGAATCCATTCAACTGAATGGAGCTACCTTCGAGTGATTTTCAGAACCAATAACTGCCTACATTTCAGCTAAGTAACAATATTTGCCCTCGGGTCGTATTTCTTGGCAGCCACAATACTCACATCACACCAGCAGTTGATGCATTTCATCTCCCCCACCAGCGGTACCCAGGGATGCCAGTTGTCACTGTTCTGGTAATAGTTCTTGCCAAATTTGCAGTGCCTCGGGCCATCTGCCTGCATCATGTCGCTGTGCTCCAGGCCTGCAGGAGTCCTCTCCTCCTCCGGACACTCCTTACAGCAGTCGGAGGGATTGCGTCTCACGGGATGAGTGCAAGTCAATGCCGGACACGTCACCTTCTCGCAGTGCACTTCCCCTGAAGATCCCTGTTATGTAATGTAGCATTAGCAGCAGCTCACTGCTATTTGTATCTCTCCTCATAAAAAGTCTGAACATTCTCCAAGGTTGAACTAATGAGAAATGTATTTATGCCTCAGTTTCTTTGGAGTCTAATACAAGATAAATGGTGCGTTAAGAGTTTTGGAAAGTAAATCCAGCCAGATGTGAGTGGATTTATTGGTGTATATTTACCTTGCAAGTGCAGACAGCACATTTAATGTAGCCAAAAGGAGGTACAAAGGGATGCCATGTGGTCCCCGGGGCGTGCATCTTCTGGTCTCCTTCAAAGTAGCAACCTGAGAAAGCAGAAAGAGGAGGAAGAAGGTTACAGAGGACAGTCAGCAAGCAGAATCCTCAATGATTTAGAGTTAACTTTTAACTGCAAGCAGAAATCCAATCAAAGAAATTCAGTATAGAGACACGTAGAAAGTTAAGACACAATACAAGAGAAAAAGCCTTCAGAGAAAAATCAAAAAAGAAAAAAACAACAGAGAGAGAGAGAGAAGCTATGCTGGAGACAGGAGGGGTAATACCCACCCTCAGGATGTTCTTCCACCCTCTCTGGAGCTTTCATATCCTTGGGCTCCTTCCTTTCTGGACAGGAAAAAGGAATGGAGACATAAAAACAGAATTAGTTTTCAATTTTATGATTGGTGTGGGGAGCACTTTGGGAAATCACCCAAAAGAATTAAATCTGCACACAAACGGGGACTGAAAACTGCATAAACACTGTAAAACACGATGCTACATATGTGTATACGTCTCATGTACGGCCAAAATCTGTCTATCTCACCATCACAAATGGGGCAGCACTTGTCCTCGGGCTGAATGGTTCGGGAGCAGGTCAACGCCGGACAGATGACGGGATCACAGATCACAGTTCGCTTCTACAGAAAAAAATACAGAAAGACAGAGCATGTTTTAGTGGTGACACAACGTGACATACAATATTCAGTCCTTAGGTGCACGTCCCCAGGACTGCAAACAAATTAAATCCCCAAGCTTCTCTTTAAACGCTGTAGCAGTTTAGCGCCGACACAACATGCCTCCTTGTTGATTAAAGCATCAAAGAGCTCTTCCGAACAACACATTTAATTGCTGCCTTTGTGCTTGTCGTCTTTACCTGGCAGCTGCAGGAGAAACATTTGTCGTAGTTGGGAGTCCAGCGGGAGCCGTGAGCGTGGTGCTGGTTCTCAAAAAAGCAGGTATGTGGGTCTTTCTTCAGCTCCTCGGGGTCCTTAACAAAGAGGTCATCAAACTCAGCCTCCTCCGCCTCCCCCGTGGTCCCAAACTCACAGTTGTTTGGCACATGGACCTGAAGAGATCAAGTGTTTGGGAGACGAAAAGAAGGGGGAGGATGGAGATGGAGAGGGCATGGGGGGAAGATAAGAATGCAGCACAAAGGGGGTGGATGGAGAGATGGGTGAAATGTGGGGGAGAAATGAAAAAAGAGAAAGGGTTGTTAGCACAGAGATATGTTGGCCACGCCTGACTCAAGGCCGGTGTCAAGCTGACTTGTTAATTGTTCCTTAATGGAGCGTCTCTGTGCTCCCCAGCAGATGGCTGTTTATGTGCTGGACCTGTTTGCCATTAAACAGCTGGACCCTGCTGGTGCTGGTGTGTGTGTGTTTGTGTGTGTGTCATCACTTTCTAAGTACCTGGCAGCCTAAAAGAACTCATCAACCACTACACCTGCAAAGCTGCAAATGGGTTTGTAGGTAACTGTGGCCTGCGTTTCTGTTGTGTTTCTGAACCCCAATAAAACTTTTACTTTTCAACAAAGTCTCTGTGCAGACAGCACCTGCCAGTGAAAGCATGTGTTTGTGTGGGCTAGTGAGTGCTAAGTGAGCAACCACGCAGACACATAAACATACACAGGGACTCTGCTGCCATCACATATTTGAATTGTGCTTGTTTCACTATGTGTATATGGGCTTCCATGTATTTTACACTTTTATCTGTTTTAAATTCAAGAGTTTGTTCTTTTTTTGGCTGCATCTTCTTTCTTTATATATGTTGTGATTTCCTTTCCTGCTTTATATGAGCTTATTTCTTTTAGGCACATTCAACTTTTTTCTAGATATAACCTACTCTTTTCTTTTGCTGCTTGATATATTTGCTCTCATGTTCCTCATTTCTTTACACGGGCTTATGTTTTTCTTTTTGATTGTTCTGTAAATCCTTTAATCTGGAAAGCACTTTGTGCTTAAGCTTGAAAAGTGCTATATAAATAGTATTACTCTCACTCTTCTTCTTCTTTCATATTGTTTGTAAATGTATCACTTGAAGCAGTTGAGCTTATTTGATGAAGTTGTTGTACTTGGATGATTCTTACAATTGTTATGGTTGTATCCACATGGTTTAAATGTACTTTGGCTGGAAGTGTCAGCTATATAAATGTAATGTATTATTCATCATTTTCTGACATAATTCAGTACATTTAAATAATTTCCATGGCAAAAAATATTACTGCCGTTTCCTCAGAATTTGTTCATGTCAGAACTACCGCCTCTAAATAGTTTGAACCACTGTGGGAGGCAAAAATCCGTCACTGAAACAGAGACTGATGAAATAGTTTTATAAAATGTGCAACTCTCCAGTGAAAATCCCAGCTCATTCTATTTCAGACAGGAAACTGCTTAAAATGATGAATTTTGAATGAATGATGAATGATGAATGATGAATAGAAACAATCAGAGCCGCAGATGGATGTAAAGTTGTAGCTTTTCTTTACATACCCGTCCTCGTATTTCTCCTCGTGGGTTCATCTTGGTGCTGACCTGGATGAAAGCTGTCCCCTGGTCCAGGTGTTGCAGTAATTCAACACTGATGTCCTTTAACACTCCCTGAGCCTGGAGGTGAGGAGATGAGAGTGTGTTTGAGTGTGTTTCTGCATGAGTGTATACTTTTTGTGCACGTGTGTGTGTGTGTGTGTGTGTGTGTGTGTGTGTGTGTGTGTGTGTGTGTGTGCTCGTCCACTGACGTACCTGTGAGCCGTAGAAGCCAGTCAGCAGCCTCTTGTGGGTGGTGCTGCTGTCATCTATTTCCCCAATCTCTGCCAGCCCGTGGAGGTGGGCGTTCACGCTGAGGTCGTCGGCCCTGCTCAGGCCCGCAACAACGATCTCATAATGCAGGTGACACTGTTTGTCCACTGACACCCAGGCGTGGCCAGAGGCACCAGTTCTTACTGGTGGAGACACAAAGTGGCCGGCCAGTGGAGTGGGCAAGTCTGAAAAAAGGGGAAATGGTTGAGTAAAGCATGCATCTGGGACTTAAAAACAGATTTATTTTCTGCTGTGTTCATGTATTATGAATGTTATGACCTCCGTCCCACCACAGCCACCCGGCCATTTTCCCTCCCCTGCTTCCATTGATCCGTACCATGCCTGGGTGCCTCCAGACCACTGTAGAGCAGGGCTTTAATCTGTCCCCTCAGCTCCCCTTCCTGGCTGTGCGTCGTGGCCACATTGATGAACAGCTCGTTCTGCAGCAGCATGTGGATGTGTCGGGCCTCCAGACGACTCCAGCTGCCCTGCGCCCGGCCTGTGACCTTGTTGTACTCTGGCGTCAGGTCATACAGCACAGAGCGCTTGTTTCGCCGCCGTGGCTTTAGCTCAATAGTGAGGCCAACGAAGTCACTGGTGAGACCTGCGACCTGGACCTGGAGGAAGGGGATGAGGGAGAAATGGTTAAAGTCCCCCTCCACCTAAAAATGTGTCTTGCTTGTTGTTGCTTCTCTTGGATGTTTGAGCTTTACTGGGCAGAATGATGTATGTGCAGACACTGACACTAGACGTCTGTTTTCACATTCTGCTGTTGAAGGGGGAAGTTTCTCTGAGCTCACCTTAAGTCTCAGTATAAGAGAACGTACCGACAGGATTTTGTGACATCACAACTAGCATACTGGACCAAAACTGGCTTTGTGCAACTTACATAAGTGGTATGTGGAAACTTAAAACCTCAGTGCTCATACACAGGGAATGGTGTTTTCAGTGAAGAAGGAGGAATCTTGTGTCCAGCAATTAAATGTTTGTTATTATTTATAAAATGTGCTTCTTTGCTTAATAATTATTATTCTGGATTTTTCCATGAGAGGAAGTTTATGTACAACAAGGTAATATAACATTTTTGTGGAAAAATGATATCAGACACAAGTTATTATTCAAAGCTGAGTACTTTTATGTCTTAAAACATGTCTGGAGGGAATCTTTAATTAAAAGTGAAATATCTGAATGTGTTCTAGCCTTGTTTATTATTGAAAGACTGGTGACATTCAGCTTAACACAGGATGAAAGTCTGGCTTGTGGGTTAATGGGTTTTTCCTACCTGATCTAGTTTACGCCATCACAAACATTTTTAACTTGGACGAGTACAACACAGAATGCAGATGAACATATTACAATAGCTACTACTAGCTATAATCAACCAAATCAACAAGATAGGAATTCTGTTCAATTAGGTCATATTTCTATTTAGTACATCCCCAGGTTAAAGTTATGTATAATCATAAAAACGTCTCCTTAGTAGTGGACAAATCCATACCTGGTAGTCCAGTGTGCCATTATCGTGAAGGTTGAAGACAGCGGATCCCATGCCTCCTGTCTTCCCCGGGGTCAATGCATCACCGCTGGACATCACACTCTGAATAGCTGCGTCAGAAAAAGACATATCTATGTCAAAATTCACTTCAGTGCACATTCCTGCTTAAATGACTGATCTTAAACCATCACTTTTACCCTCTGAGTGTACCTCCCTTAAACTGTTGTAGAGCCTGACCGCATGCGAGATGAGGCAATGATTTCTGTCATGTTAAAATGTGCTGGATGGTTGAAGGATGGAGGGGAAGGAGGCCCATTACATTCCTCTCACATTTTGCATCCACACACACATAGAAGCCGCATACCCATAATGTCATCCCTTCACCAAGAAACAGTCATTGAGGGGACAGATTCAATTGAACCACTAATCAGGAAGCGTGTCTGCTCGTGTAATTGTGTGCGTGACCATGGGCCAAAAACATACATGTTGTCGCACTGTCTGGCACACACACACACACAAACCCACCCATGGTTAAGCCTAAGAATGAGGTAATGCTTGTTGAATTCAGCAGGCTTAAAAATATTGAGCTGAGAGAACAGGAGGGAGTGAGTAACCAAGAAGGTTCAGCATGCAGCGAAAAAAATTCTGAAAATGACATGGAGACAGAAAGAAAGAGAGAGAGAGAGAGAGAGAGAGAGAGAGAGAGAGAGAGAGAGAGAGAGAGAGAGAG
>JAVQJD010104946.1:0-51554 GCA_036023655.1 Nannoperca australis
TTCTGTCTCTTTGCCTCTCTAATATTTTCTTCTCTTTCTTTCCTTTTATTCTCACTTAGGCACACACACACACACACACACACACACACACACACACACACACACACACAAACAAACACACACACGCAAACGCACACACTTTCTTTTTGTCTCCCCAGGTGTGCACTGGTCCAGGTGTATGTCTTCACAGGAGCTCATCACTGCTCTAATGAGAATGATCACTGCTCATCTGTCTTCATCCACATCCAACAGAGAGCACCTGCTACTATCTGTGTGTGTGTGTGTGTGTGTGTGTGTGAGTTCCTGTGTCGATTAGTTTTTTGTCTATGTAATATTCACTACATATAAAGGTAATATACAGCGTGCATATTAGTTATCTGTATAGCCAAGATGGACCCAGGGGACTAATACATGAGTCGCAAAAACGTTAGACTTGCAACACCTTTGTTACTGATGTCAGACTCTGATTGTAGCTGACAATGACTTACTGTAGGAATAAGAGTTTGTTTGAAAGTCTTTGAAAAATTGCTAAGGCACTGGGAACTTCTCCACAGGAGTGAAGTTGTTTTGCGTTAACCCTCCAACAGCCCTCGTTTGCATCTGTCAGGCGAAGGCGTCTGACATCACATGAATCAGATGAATGAATCAATCAGCCACAGAATCCACAATAGTTACTGTGAAAAAACACCTGATCAACTTTTTATAACTCTAGAGGGCCCCTGCATACATTTAATGACCTTGGCTTTTCAACTAATGTTAGCGGCTGTCTTTAGCTAGTGCCAGTGCTGGGCTGGGTTTCATTTTACCATTTGAAAAGCATTATATCTTCATGGCAAGAAATCAGCCTTTCAGAGTGTTTAAGATATTTAGCATATTGTAGTGGCACTGATTTCACTGCTGTTTTATACATGTGAAAGAATCTAAGCAAGAACTTTAAGCAGCAGAACATTCATTTCCAAAGTAAAGGTATTTCTAATCATGTCTACACATACTGCTATGATACTTAGACTTCTTATTTCGAACCAGACATTTCTTCTTTAAAAGCTGCATTAATGAATATTTTTATTCTAACAGTAGTTCGAATAATGTGTAATGTTAAAGATGGCGCTCGTAGTGACGAACTCTCATAGAATAACACCTAACTCTGCAGTTTCCCCCAGCTCTGCAGAGTCTTGCAGCTCATTGTCTTCAGAGTCCACAACTTTACTGTTTTGCCATTGGCCAAATAATCTATTGCAGCTTTAAAGTCTTATAAATTAATGAATAGACACATTGTTGTTGAATCTGAACCCCCGTGGAGAGTTAACTTGGACTAACCCTTAAGAGACTTGAAACAAATTGAAACATGTATTTTGTGAGTCAAGAGCAGTGCAAAAGACCATTAATTACCACATGGCTCCATTGTGATGTAATGTATGTAATAGAGGCTGCAGCAGAAACTGCTTGAGATCCAGGTGAGAAAAGGATATTTGGACAATGAAAATGATCAGGATTGTCACAATAAGAAAAAAATAATCGGTGCTGACACAAATTCAGCAGGTCGTACTTATTCTCTGATGGTTTAACATACATTTGACTGGTATGTTCAAATATGTTTATGCTAGATGTTAAATGTCTCCATCCTCCAACTGTCTCTCTTTGTCTCCCAATGGTGTCATCGGGTCAGACTGGTGTTCTTTTCATGTTTCCCAGGCCTAGGCGCCTTAAGTAGTATGGCATGCCTTGACTTTGAGAGGTGCTAGACTTTGTCGTGAAGAATCTTGAGTGTGTTTGTATGAGTAATTCATGGGTTAAGATTGAAATGATCACATCTGTTTTCTACCCATTTCAATCAAACAGCCTCGTGGGACCTCTTTCCTTTTGATGTTTTCAGGCCTACACATGAAAATATGTTCACTTTAAACGGGGCCAAGAGAGAAAAGAAAACAACAGAGATTGTATTTACCCCACCCCTCCACCCCTCCCCCAAAGGCCGCGTCAATTGGCTATTGTCAAAGTCTAAGTAGATTTTATGTAAAACTCCCAATCCATGCTGTTAGTATTGACCAAACGACAAAATGCTTGTTCATTTTTTTCTCAATCCAATTAGCTTTCTTGTGGCTTTCTGACAGCTCGTTTATATCTGTGAGTGAGTGCCCAGTGCTGAATGGGTAATTGTGCAGTTAGTGTGTGCCTACCATTGTGTGGAGAATCTTGTTACCTGAGTTTGTATGGGAATACAAACCGAATTGATTTTAGAACTGAGATTAATAGGGGGACGTTGTGATGGGCTATTGATTGCTTTCTATGATCAAATGAAATCAAAGCTGAGGCATGCAGCGCACAGAGCGGGAGTCTCCGAATGTATTCTCTTCTTTGTGGCCCATTTAAACCGCTGATTTGTTCAATTAAATTTAATTCAGTTTTATTTATATAGCGCCATATTATAACAAAGTTATCTCAGGGCACTTTTTCATATAGAGACTCTTTATATTTAGACCTTTTTATGTTGAGACCCAACAATTCCCACCATGAGCCAGCAGTAGAAAAAAACTCCCTTTTAACAGGCTCTGTGTGGACAGTCATCTGCCTTGACCAGTTGGGTTTAAAGGGGGGGCTGCAGGAGGAAAGAGAACATACAGCAGTACAGTACAGTTCTACATAGGTATGCAAAGTAATCACTGTGGTAATGGTATTGATGTTATGTTAATAATGTTAATTAATAATGTTGAAACCTGCATCCTTTTTTTCAGTGGCAGATTCTTCAACAGGTTCAAGAGTTGTTCTACATGCAAAAAATAACAAAACAAACTAATGAAACAATCTTCAACTGCTGTGTGTGGATTACATCTGATGTTAGAGGCTATATTTCCATGCTTTTCTACATGTAGCCTATACTGTAAATACTATATAGCAACAAAAAAATATATTTTTCTGATGTTTTCCATATGGAACTCACTTTTGTTTGTATGTCATATCAGCATCAACAATTTACAGATATTATGTCTTGGACTTGTCAGTTTTCACTAACAGGGCGTTGATAAATCAGCATCAACAACAGAAAACGGCAGTTTGATCTTTGTTCAAAAGGTTGTTTCCCCTCAGTTTGTTTTGTTGTTCAGTTAGGTGGTTCTCCAGGTGTACAAGGCCTGCTTGATACCGAGACATGAGTGGCGGTGACAGTGATGGAGCGAAAAGGTCAGATATGACACAGTGGTTATGGAGTGGGAACACAACGAGCACTTTGACATTTCTGGCCAAAATTTGTGCACTGCATTTTAATCAAAAGGTGAGAGGAAATTACTTGATCGTGTTGCTCAGGCATTCCAGGTGGGAGTTTAATGAGCTAACATTGAAACTCATCATAACTTGAGCAAATGCCCCAAAAAACACTTGCTGAGAAAAGTTGGCAGTGCTAATAGAGGATGAGCGGAAAGGGTAAGGAGAGAAGATTTTAGAGTTTTTCCTGGAGCCAAAGAGACATCTTGGTTTTACCTAAAAGTCAGAATGCACAGTGTACAGCCCAAAACACATCCATTAATTTTCCCTTTCTACACAATAATAACCACATTCCAGAGAGATATTTAAGTTAATCTTCAGACTAATGACTGTTAAGTACTCAGCAGACTATGGAGGAAATTATAATTTGTTTTACTTAATGCATACATTCTGCTTGCTGCCAGAGTGAGCTGACCCTTAAGGCTGATGATGTTGTTCAGCCTCCAGCTGCCAGGTCAATGGGGTTACGTTTCCCTGTCAAGCTCTGTGTCTTCCAAGTGGGATGACATAAGCCATCCTTGGCCTCTGTCTCCCCCAGTGCCAGTTCTAGGTCCAGGAAAAGCCATTAAAGAAGCAATTAACAGCTCCAATTAAAGAATGATGAAGCAGAGGGGAGAGTTTACATAGTGTAAAGTGACTAAAAGGCTTTAGCTTTGGCTATTTAGATGTCATTGACTATAGGTGGTGAAATTGTAAATCACCCACTAGAAATTCATATTGTTGCTTACTTTGTCTCTCCATGTTGACCTCCATTTAGAGAAATCATGCTCAAAAACAAAGTGGAAACTAGCTGAAAAGAATGTTATACATATCTTTCTATGCAAATCAGGAGCCAGTGCCTTTCCAATCAGGAGTAGCAGATTGCTTTGTATCATTTTAGTCAGCTGTCGAGGAAAGAAAAACCCACAGTTTTGATGTTTGGGTTTCATAATTGAGCCAGCAAGCTGGTGTTTGCATAAAGGCCTCTGCCAATAGCCTTTGACGTGAACAGAATGCAGAAGATACCTGAAAACCCTGAGATGAAAGCGTTGCTTATACATCTCTTGACCTTGATCACCTCATCCTTCTTTTGCCTTGTGCCATCTTTTTCCTCACCAGACGATTTCATGACAGCTAATGGTACCTTTACTGCTTCAAAGGGCCTTTTCACTTGATGAGGACAGTGTGGAAGTTGTATGTAGCCGAACGCACACACTGAGCTAAGCTTGTTATGGTAACCCTGCTCTAGACCAGTGTCCTCATTAGATCCAATACCCTTAGGGTCTTTGTGTGTACGTATAGAGTCATGTCACGTACAGGACTTGACAGGATCTGTGCACGAGTATGGGTGTGGGTGTGTGTGTGTATGAGTTTTTAACTTCATCACACCAGCCCCTAGGCAGGCCACTGATCCTCTCCAAGAACGATAAATACAGCCATACTGTGATGCTAATGAAGACGGATAGAGAAAGAGCAAGAAAAAAAAACTGATAGAAAAAGATGAAAGGGGAAATATAAGTACTCTTCTACAGCGCTGCAGGTTAGAATGTAATTGTTCCCCCCTTGACTATCACTATAGGGTATCTAAGGTAGAGCAAACAGACTTACCCCAAGGCCAAACTCCCACGGAGTCTTTGACTCTGATTATGTAATACAATCTCAGGGTGACTGATGGAATTAGTCTGGGACTGTTTTTGTGTAAAATAGGAAGTGAGAACAAAAAATTGGGGGTGTGCGTGTGGAGTGATCTCTCCCTCCCAGCTGAACGTACCAAAGACAGGCAGGCACACGCGTGCGGTGGAAGGCAAGGGCGATTGTGCCGCGCTGGCAGCTATCCTCATTACCGTCCACAAGCAGGACTGGAGTGCACTATTAGACAACCATTACTGCTGCTGATGGGAAACTGTACTGTAACACCGACACAAACAAGATGGAGAGATCTGGGAAACATGCCGAGGCCGCAGTGCCAGGGCCTTGAGGGAATGGGTGAGATGAGGCCGCCACACTCCTCAGCTTGGTCAGGGTGCCTAAGTAGCGGCCGTGTGTTAGCGTGCCATCTCTGGTTCCCCTGGAGCTAAGCAATGTTCACCTAATTAAAACCTCTCTTTCCTCCTACCCTCCGGGAGACATGGGCAAAAGGAATGCAGTGACAGAGATGGTGAGGAAAGTAAGGAGGGAATAAGAATGTGCACCAGAGACAGAGGCCAGGCACACAGGGAAAGAATGGAGAATTAAAGTTGTGGAGAGGAGAATTTTGCAGAGGCGAAACAAGAGTGAATGATAAACAGAAATGTTTTTTGTTTTTTCTTCTCAGACCCCAGTGGAGTCCAAGGCTGTGCCAACACAGGGAAAAGGGGTGACTAAGAGAAGCAAATAGGAGAGAGGTTACAGAGAGCACTGTGCGTAGATGGCGGGTGGTGCTAAGATTCAGAAAAGAAAGAAAAGTGAGGAGTCATACAGGAACTTGCTAATTAGAACAACACCAGAGTCACAGTTATACTTCTGCAATAATTCTGCATATGGTTACTTTGTTTGTGACTTCCTCAACTAGTGTGTTCTAACTACACTAAAGACATTATCTGAACTACATTATAAAATGCTGTGCTCATGGCCCTCACAGGAGGTGAAAAATTCTGTCTCAGTTAATTGTTAATTTTGTTAAAGGGGGTTATGCGCTGGCCAGCCTAGCTGTTTCCCCTGTTTTCAGGCCTTGTCCGAAGCTAAGCTTCATATTTACAGTCTAGACATGAGAGTGTTACCCATCTTCTCATCTAACTATCAACAAGAAACTGAATAAGCGTAATTCCTTAAGAATTCAGGTTTTTAAGGTTACTATCCTTATTGGGTATTTTAAGGTACTTGGAAATAGAAATATATTAAGTAATAGTGATTTGACAGTACATTTTAAAATATAAGCTCTGTTCTCAAAAAAATACTGTATATTTGGTGATAAAAAAAGATTTCTGGATTTCTTCATCCAACCATATTTTGGTTAAGAGAGGTTGAGAACTTGAAAGAGAAAACTGTGTATTTTGAGGGTAGAAGATCATTTATCGTGAAGATGGCAGCTTTTGCACTAATTGAGTAGACAGATGTAGTACAGGATGGATGCACAATTTGGCACACCTTACTGTATGTGTTCTAAAATACTGTACAATTGATCATACAGTTCTGGGAACCTGTATCTTCTTCTTCAAGTTGCTATCTTTTAATTGGAGTTTGCTCTTCAGTTATCCTCCCAAGGCTTTGCTGTGGATTATTGTCATCTTTTGCAGGTGCGACATGTGAAGTGGTGTAAAATTCACGTTATTGTGGAGGATTTGTCAGAAACTGAATAATTTCTTTGGAGATGTGTCATCGGTTTAATATCTTCTCTGGTTATTCTTGCTCAACTCTTTAATTCATTGTTGACGTCAATCTTTCTACCTTTCCTTTTATTGATATCTGCTTTAAGTGTTTTTCCATGGAACTGGTAGCAACTGGAGGTAGGCTTTGATAAACAGAAAATATCACTGGTGGGATTTGACTGGTTGTCCGTACAGGTTGCTATGGTGAAGGCAGTGATTAAAGCTATTAAAGCTGCAGGCGTGGGGTAAAATGGGAGCTCTGACTGCGCCTGCTGTCACAAATCAAACAGAAAGGGAGAGAGAGAGCGAGAGAGCAGAACAGAATGGGAAAGACATGAAAAGATGGAATTAGAAGAGAAAAACATGCAGAGAAAAAAAAACATGAGAAAAAAGAACTCAAGTGTGGGTGAGCAAAATGTGATTAGTTGTGCTAAAAGCAAGGCAGGATCCCACCTAGCTCTTAATTGATTTCTTTTTACAGCAGATGAAATAAAAGGTTATGGTGTTCCAACAATAACCTTCCTATCTAAGCCCAGACAGGGGGCTTTATCACACTGTAAAAGACAGAGGGCTCGTTCATCAAAGCAGCCTCAAGTGTACCGCAGGAGCTTATGGTGTAAAGCGGGAAGTGTGTGTGTGTGTGTGTGTGTGTGTGTGTGTGTGTGCAAATGCATGTACAAAAACAGAGGGAGAGAGAGAGAGAGTGAGGGAATATCTTGTTTTTACAGTACATGTCATAGTCTAGTGTTTTAGCAGTGTGACATGACAATTTAACCTCCTGCAGGCTCAGCCGTCTGGGCAACAGGAATCCATCTCTTAATGAGGATAATGTAATTTCTCTTGCTTCAGAATCCCAAACGCGATCAATACAAAGAGGATCACACTGTAATCATTTGGTATAATGCTGTTAACAAACAGGTATCCATGTGAGATTGATGAGGAGATACACTAGGTCATGACACCACGACCCGATGCAAAGTGGCAGTTGAAGTGCAAGAACAGGGTTCACACAGTCAGATACAGTCTAATAAGAAAAATTCTGAATGTTATAGAAAGCATTTGGAGGGTTACAGTACATACACTGAGTGAATTATGCAACGATACCTTTAATTTAATTTAACTTAGCTTTCATCTGTTCTTCACCTCAGCTCATTTGGACAGTCTGGACACAATAACACCTGTACAGTAAAATACAATCAAACACAACACATGTTGGCCTGGAAATGAACACCTGACTTTAATCACTGGCTCTCTGATGCTGTCTCAGCATTAAACTGAACACTATAGGCTCCACAGAAGTAGCATTTACTGCAGAGGTGATGATAATAATAATGAATTGCATTATATTAAACAGATACTCATGTTTTTATTTTGTATATGTGAATGAACAGGTGGTTTTATGCTTGTGATAAGGGCAGTGTTGATCATACATAGTTGCAGCAAAAGAGCCATAAGATTAGTGTCGAAAAGTAACTAAGTACATTTATTCAAGTGTTGTACTTACTATTCCTCCATTTTATGGAACTAATATAATGATTAAAATGCATAATGAGTAACTTTAGACATTTTGAGTACTATTACTTACAAGTTGGACTGAAGTATTTTAACAATATGGGTTTTCTACTTTTACTCAAGTCAAATATCTGAATACCTTGTCCATCACTGTACCAGTATACCATCAGTACTGGCAAACTCATGGGCAAAGCCAGAACACATGTTTTCAGTGCAGAATGACTTGATATATATTTTTATCAAGGGAACGGAGGTAAAGCTTCGCCCCCTATAGTCAGTGATCATGAAAACAAGTGAAGTGTTTTGTTGCCCTCACTGTATCAACCCACACCTCTCCGATCCAAGATGAACCTAGTGTAAAGAGACCTGCGTGTTTGAGTGTGTGTGTGTGTGTGTGTGTGTGTGTGTGTGTGTGTGTGTGTGTGAGACAGAGAGAGAGAGAGTGAGACAGAAAGAGAGAGAGGGAGATGAGAGGTAGACTGCTGAGTGCAGGAGCTGTTGATTGTGTGTGAGAGCTTTGAGAAAGGGTGCAGAGAGCATCTATCTGTATCATTCACTCTAAAAGCCTGGAGAGATGGAAAGGATGGATGGGAGGACAAGTAGAAGTCAATAAAAAAGATGGCTGGAATGGAGAGAGAGGAGATGAGAGTAGTTATATGTGAAGATGACTTAGAGTCATCTCGGGGAGGGAGGGAGAGAAATGGAGAGAGAGACTAGCACAGCAGTGGAGGAGAGAAAGCCAGGTACCCAGGGATAAAATAAAGTGTGGAGAGGAGAATTTGGCAGGGCGAGAAACAGGAGTGATAAACAGAAATGCGGTTCTAAGAAAGACAGAGGGGAAAAGGCGGAGATGGAGAAAGAGATGGGAGTACAGGAAGTGAGGAGAGGACAAGGCACAATGATGTATAGTAAAAGCAAATCTTGACAGGGATTGGAAGGGCCTGCAGAACAGTATCCTTTACACTTACACAAAAACACACAGTTTCTGCAGCACAAGACATTTTCACATTCGAAAAGCCTCTTTCTGTTAGAATTACACATCCATCCTCTGCCAGGAAATACATAAAATCGCCCATTTCCTCCAACATGCTTCAGTGTTGACTCTACTGAGCCTCATAGGCTCTAGTGTTTGCGCAGTCCTTAGATTGCCCAAGGTTACACTTTTGAATTATTGCTCAACTAGACTTGTTCCTACCTTTCACTTTGCACAGCACTGCAGAGACGAGGAGAAGTCAGACATTAGTTTCCACTGTCAGGTGATTGAGAGTGAACAGTCTCCCACTCGGTCTCACTCCTCACACATCTGTGAATCATATTTGGTGATGAATGATATATGTTACATTTTTCTCAGCGCTAGGAGTCAAAGGCAGTACACATCCACACGTGTCTACGTGGTGCTGAGTAAAGCATAGATACTGCGTAGGCCTACTCCACATGGCGGTTGTAGAAATGTATAAGCTAAAGCAAGCAGCCAGGGTTCGTCTGTTATCTGTAATACAAACAGAAACAACAGCTCACAGGAGAAGCAAAAACATATTTTAGCCACTAAGCCAATGAAAATCACCACAAACATTATCCATCTGCTAAAGCGCATTTTAGGTTCATCCATCCAAACCGGGCCTACAGATAGGTCACAGGTCTGAGAGTAAATCCTCAAATTTGTGCTGTGCTAAATGGAGCATTATGCAATGTTTGGCGTTGCTAACTGAGGGCTTTACTGAACATCTTGTCCTGTTGCTAATCCCGCCAACAACAACCAGCCAGGGAGAGAAACAAACTCTGACCCTCAATACATGCGGAGATATGGGAATAGATACACGTGCAGGCACTGTGACATGTATACACACACACACGCACTCACACACACACAACACACAGATACATATGTGTACAGTATGGACATGTTCAGTCACATATGGTTGAAACATGCACATATGTATGCAAGCACACACATACACACACACACACACACAGACTGCAAAGTAGCTCTGACTCATGTGTTACACAGTTTTATATTAATAGACCCAATACATGTGCATATACTTGAGGACATGAATGTCGTGGTGTCTGACAATCATTCAAGCTTGATAATCACTCTGCTACTGTTGTGAAAAAACTGTTGTGAAAGCTCATGCAGCATCTGGATTTCCATACTACAGTAGGTTACATGTGAAAAAAACAAAGTACTTTCCCTGCACCTTTTTACTCATTTACATTGTTCTGCTCCAAATTCAATAAAGCTCTAGAAAGCAAATAATATTTATATACTGCATGATTTCTATTCATTAGAGTAAATCCCCATGTTGCAACTAGGGCTAGGGATATTGGTGTGTTAATGGATAATAAATATATATTTAAGGATATAGGAAAGCGGAAATCCAATTTGTGTCAGGGCTCTCCACCCGATTCCTACTTTTATCCCTATACGCGCCTGGCTGGAGGAGTAATCGGCTTTGTGTAATAAAATGATGATGATGACTTTATCTGACATTTGTAAAAGGAGGAGCCCTAGATTTTGGTGGGTCTGTGTTATCAGCCTCTATCCAGTGAATTAATCCTCAGACCGAGTGAGACAGAGTGAAAATGTTATTCTTGGGAGTAAACACAGGGGTTATATTGAGGTGAATGGAAGGAATGTGTTTGCAGAGAGTTTGTGTGTTTGCTTTTTGTCTCTCTTTTTGTCTCTCTCTCTCTTTCTCTCTCTCTCTGTGTGTGTGTGTGTGTGTGTGTGTGCTTACAGTACATGTTCTCGCCATGTTCTCCAAGATCCTTGGCTTTAACCTCCCTCACCTGCGAAGTGGAGATCCCCGAAGGAACACGGATTCAAGAAATATGCTCAAAATACCTCTCCATTACTTGCAGCAGCCCGTGAGAGATGAGAGAGGATATAGACAGCAGAAACAGAGAGACAATGAGATGTAACTGGCTATCTGTGAACTGTGTGAAAATTGCCCCATAAAGCAGCATTTTCAGATGAATCTCAACTGATTCAACCTAATGATCTGAGGAACACACATCACAGTCCTCCGCTTCATAGGCTTCAAAACACATCAAATCACAACCCATGACATGCATTCTCTTTTGCTCCAAATTTGTCGTTTTCTATACTGGATTGCATGGTGTAGGGTTTCCATAGTACTTTCACAAGGGCCAGATTCAATTAATGTGGCTGTGAGTTAAGTGGGCCCTCAGGGGTTAAGGTCTGTCATGTTAGATGGATCTGTTTGTGTGGAGGAACAGGGGAATCTCACTCTCCACTAGTCTTGTGGAGGGGAAAGAGATGCCTCAGAGCCCATCTCAGTATTCCCTTCACAATCCTGATTTGATCTTAGAACCTTCAAGTCAAGATCTCAGAACCTCTCTTCCCCAGTTGGGTTAAAACTCACAACCTGCTGTGAGGCTTGGAATTAGAACTGCATATCGGTTTCTGTTTTAGAGCTCTTGAAAGTGGCCTGTTCCCTTACAGGCCCCGGAAAGTGCAAACTGTACATTGATTCTCATGGATGTAGCATACATGTTTATATAACTCTGAGTTGTGTTTGATATTTAAAGATCTTGTTTGGTAATACCTAAAATGATATGACACACCGACAGGAAAAACCCTTGTTGCGTTCATTATACTGTTTTCACAGAGACAGTCTGTGCCGCCTCTTGTAAATGAAGTGGGGTGTGATGCAACAGCTAGTGAAAACAGCTATGTTATCATCTAAGACCAGGCTAATTGATGAGTGCTTGTCTGCAGGGTTTCAGAGATGACTGTTTGTGAACCCTCCCTGTATGACATGCCGATCTCCTTGCTCTCAAAACAGCGCCAGCAGCAGCCATCTGAATAAAAAGCCTGTCACACAGCTAGACGGAGACACCAGTGAAATATCAAAGGGCAACAAACACCCACCTGTTTTCTGTAGGATTTGTTGAGAAGAGCACAGCCATCTTCATCTGGGTTGGGGGAGTGGATGGTGCATTGCGTATAATGTACAGTTTCCAAACTAAATTGTGCACCTGGCACCTCCTTATTTTATTATAGAATAACTTGTTCAAATATGGATTTAGACAGATAAATTGATATTCAGATAAATAACTGCACAAATTAAAGAAATCCTACAATGAAATTTGTTGGAGTGGGAGTTTTTACCATTGCATTAATTTGCTTCTAACATAGGATTTAAAGCTAGACTAATCAATATTGTTATATTAACAACGGGTCAAATGACTGTGTGAAATGGGAACAAAGTCAATTGTTGTGTCGGACCCTCTGAGAGTTATGACCCAACTCTGCAGTTCCCCACAGCTACACAGAGCCTGGTGACAAGCTGGGGAACATGGTGGAGCAATTAGTGGCTAAAAAGACAGATAGTTCTCTCAGGAGTTGGTGAAGACAAAAAGATAAGGAGAGTGAATATTGGACTCACATTTCTGAGGGTGGTCAGAAACACAACTTCAGATGAATGCTGGTCCATCTCTGATGGATGAGTAAATAACAATAGTTTGCTTAGTGTTCACTATATGAACTTTTTTATGGTGATAATATGTCAGTGTTGGCCAAACTATTATAGTTTACTTTTACAAGTCTGTAAGATTTCTTTCCTTGTATTTATTCCACACGGCAGAGACAGAAAAGGCACCTGCTCTGAGGTGAACCCTAAGCCTAAACCTCAGTCAATCAACCAGTAAAACGAGTCATTTTAAAATCACCACAATCAATATGGATAAATCTTGCCTTACTATAGCTCTTATTTGGATGTGTTTCCCTCTACATTTCACACACGCACACACACACACACACACACACACACCAACACACACACAAAAGACACATTGAATATACGTAAATATGCACACATATACACTTTTCAAGCATGCAGTGAGGTGGTTTTTGATGCTGTGGTTTCTTAGTCAACAATGACAACTAAAGAAAGACTTATTCCAGCGTGTGTGTCCATGCATGCTGCTTAGGTAGGGGGTGGGAGTGGGAGATGGTTGAGTCATAAAACGAGACAGGATACCCTTTCTGGCATTGTGTTTCTCTACCATCTCTCTTTCTCTGCTCTGTGCTTTGTGTTTTATTCATGTATTTTTCTGTCCATTTACTCTCCCCACAAGGGCAAATCAAGGCATGGCTGCTCACTTATTAAATTAACAGTTATCGGGAAGCATTAGGCAGAGGTCCCCTGCCTGATTTTCCACTCAATACTGTGGCAAATAGGGACAACACACAGAGACAGAGGCTACGGCTTGTGGTCTGCCTGGTTGGTCAAATCTACTGGAAGGAAGCCAAGGGTGGGGGGATAGCAGCAGACAAAAGGTCAGTGCTGGGGCTGTAACTGGACATATAGCCCCCCATGGAGTGTCATCTCTGGGGTGGGCACAGTAGGAAAGCAAGGGAACGTTGCAGCACCATGGTGGAGCCGTGGAGAAAGGGCACAGATCTGGGCTGAAGGCTGCTGGTAACATCTTATCACAGCCTGGTTTCTTCAGTCTGAGTCACAGCCTCCAAGCCTGCCTGAGGACATGGTGAGGCAGGTTTAACATGGCTATACTAAGAACACACTCACACATACAGACATGCAAACACACAAAACTGGTACAGGGCAAGGCCTTGTCTTTGGTAGTCTCATGAAATTTTGTCACCATGGTAACTACTGCCTCATTAGAAAGTCACTGGTGTTGGCCAGTGCCCATGCACTTTCCTCCTTTTTCTCTTTTATACTGCCTTTGTGTCTTAAGTTTAGTTTTTTTCTTTCTCAACAATTATGGCTTAAATCATATTTTACCACAAATAGGTTTGTCACAAGTAGTGATAAATAATAACTATTGAGACCACTTATTTGAAAGTGTGAAGGAAAAACACATGAAATTATAAAAAAATGTATATTCATCCTTTGCATTAATAAAAGCATCTTTACCTTACGTAGACTAACATGTTTCTCATTATGATTTCAAAACACTGAAGAACAACAAAAATAGCAATTGTCTGCACCCTTCAATTTGAAATTGTTGTTTTGTGTTTTATTTTTCATTCAAAGTCTCAGTTCTGCAGTTTAGGGTGAATTGGGGTGAGTTTCACTCCAACCAACCAATAGTGATAACCATTAGAAAATCTGACCTCATGACCTGTAAAAAAAAATGTCACCAACTTTGTCATTCAAGTGTTGTCATTGTGCATCTGTCACCAGTAGCAGTACCTCCAGCACGTTTGTGCTTTCCAACCATATGAGGGATCATGTCCTTATCCTTTCAGTAGAATCACTGGACTACCGTGACAAGATCTCATATGTTGGCGATGTGCATTTTTGTGTCAAAGAATATTTTTTTATCCCACCACTAGGAGTCGCCAAAGTTAGATCATTTTAAATCCCACCCAAGTTGGCTTTAAAGTAACTACAGCACAATAGTCTACTTAGAATTATTTTATTGGCAACTTCTTCCGCTTCCCACAGGACATGTGTTATGCATCCTTCCCTCAAACATCTCAGACAAGACTATAAAATAATGTTCACATGGTAGCTATTTCATCACATTTCAAGCAGGTCAGCCTACGTTGTATTAAAGCATCACAAAGCTCAATGAGGAGCACAGCTTCAGGACAAAATCATCTTGGGATTACAGACAGACAGTCACTTCAAACTGACTGAAGAGTGCACACCATTTGGCGCACTGTGTCTTGATCAAATCTTTTTTAGAAAGTGCACTATGAATAATGTTTTAGTGAATATGCACAATGTTGTTAGTAGTTTCTTAGATTTGGATTCATGGGATATGCTTTTCAAAAGCTCATAAACCATGTAATATTCAGCATTTGTACTTGGAAAAAAGAGAAACAAATCTGTCTCAGTACTGATACAGACGAGTAAGACAGCAACAATGCCTTTTGTACTGTATCATCTGAGGCGTGGCATTAGTGTCCAAGTGTACATGTAGTGTTAGTGTAATTTCATAAACCTTACTTTGTCTCCCAAGACATGGGTGTTTCACTTAGTTCTTGGTCTTTTATCTATTTATGCATCAAATCAAAAGGGACAGTGAGCCACATTTAGGGAATGGAAAGTGTATCCTGAAGAATTTAATAAGAAAAGAGATCTTGATGGATTACAGACCTTCTCCACATCTGAGACATTTTCAGAATGATAAATCACAAAGGCCTTTTGTACTCCCTCTTTCTTTCTCTTTTCCTGTCTCTCTCTCCCTCTCCCTCTTTCTCTGCCTTCTCTCCTTCTCATCTCATGAGCCTTGGCTTTCAATTGTAAGAGATTACAGGAGCATAGCCGGACTGTGGCCCGTCGAGGATCTTTTATTAATATTTATATGCATATGAAACAAGCCAATTCTAAGCTGTCGGTGAGCAGCTGAACCCTGTGGCCCCATTGTGTATATATATATGCAGGAATCACCGTGTGTGGCGGTTGTGTGTCTGTGAATATACAGTATGTGTGTGTGTGCGCCGTACAGTACCTGTGTTTATGTGTGTGTGTGCCCGTGTTCCATTTTGGCACTAAACGGTTAACCCTGGGCTGTCGCAGACCACCTGAGCCACCAGTTATGTATCAGAGACCGCGAGTGGTGTTTCCCACCAGGATTTGATCGTTAGCAGGACTACTGGCTCTCTGTCTTCAAGGTTAAACAGGGCAGCGGTGTGTAGCAGTGGGGGCTCTAAATCTGCAAACAAGTGTGGAGCCTGGCAGTCAAGGCTATCGAGGAGCTGATATCCCGACGGTGGAAGGAGCAGAAGGAGACTAATCCTTCATACATAATAGATAACCAAATCCTCTAAAACACAATGCTAGCTGCCTGCACCACAGAGGCCCTGACACTGCTAACAGATCACACACCAGGCATCCCCCTCCCCGCCACCTTCATTAATACTTAATTACATCCGAGCTCCTCCAAACCAACAACATTGTGTCCTTCTTAAAAGCTGGCCTTTGTCAAGAGAGCAGGTATAGTTGGCCCTCTACACATATAATGCCATGTTTGTCACTAGAATAAGTAGAGAGAGAAGCCCATCCTCAGAATAACATTGCCTCTCATTGCAACCACTTTGCATTTGTCTGTCATACGGTCGTGATCAAAACCGGAAGGCAATGAATAGATCTGAGGGAACTTGGTGTTTATGCTCGCAGCTCACTGGAGTGGTTGTATTATAAAATGAGAATAAACATAAACAGCATTTCATTTACTCCATGGGCACTCTGGAATCTGTGCCACAGCTGCACGACATGTTCATTTCAAGTCAAGAAGAAGCTACATCCTGTAAGTGTTCTCTTTCAGCGATATTGTCTGTGAGCAATATGAAAGTTGACACATGCACAAGGGTCTTTTGATCAAGTGACAGTATATTTTAGCACCAAGTGTCTCTGTGGTGTTCAACACTTGTTTATGGTGGCAACTTTTACAGTCTATTATATTTATTATTCTGTTTCACAAATTTAGGTTTTTCTTAATCCACTTTGCACAGTTGTTCCTTGTTATGCCTCACCCAAGCTTAGATTCCATTAGAAAAACTGCATCTTTACATTTTGCTTCCATTCACGCTCACTCACATTTTCCATAAACACCGACTTTGCACTGCCATGTTCTATTTTCAAGCACTGAAATAACTATTAAACCATTGTATTTACTTTATCATAAAATTGCAGCTCAATATGTTTTGCATTAAAAGCCACAACCAAAAACTATTAAAAAAAACTACAACCAGAATTGACTAATAGTAATAGTAATTTATTTCAAGTATCTTTAAAAGCTTTCATTTCACCAAAGAACAAAACCTGAAGGCGCTGACTTGACTTCAGTTTGTGGGAGCTTTTACAGTCAAGTACACCTACACTGCACTGTTGTGTTAAGAGGTATTGACAAAAAAAATCCCAAAGGTCTGTAAAAGCATCCTTTATGCTGCCACATCTGCAAAGTAAATGTCTTTCTTTTTTAAAGACATTATCAAACAGGCTTTGATGCTTCAGTGAGTGTTTTTCATGTTCACATTTAAACTGGGCAATTAAAAAAAAAAACATATGTCTGAATAATTGTGGACCTGGTTTGCCTTTTTAAAACGCATACATGTTTTTTTTCACTATTTCATTTTTAAAATCTACATTTCTCTTTTCCGTTGAGTGCACATTTTATTGAGCCATTATAAAGTAATAAAATGCTTCCTCTCCTGGGGTTTTTTTCCCATTCTTAACATTTGTAGTTGGAAAGCACAACGCTGTGTGGAGGATGTCACTAACAATACATCCTGACGTAGAATTAGTCACTCAGGAATAGAGTACTGCTGCTGTTGTTCCAATTAGCAAAGCCCCTGCAACCCTTCTCTGCAACCTTTTACATTACCCCATCTATCCCCATTATACTCAATTTCTTCCTCCCTCACTTTTCTTAATTTTCCTCTTTCTCTGTCTTTATTTTCAAAACTTTAGCCTCCTTGCTGCCTTTGCCTTAACATTTTCACATGGAAATAACCAGGCAGGTAAAGTTCCCTCTGCACCTTGGAGAATGAGAAACTAAAAGCCCCTTTTCCTCCCTTTTCCTCCTCATACTTTTCTTCTCTACATCTATCTTTCTCTTTGTCTGGGCAGGGCTCCCCAGGCAGCAGGCTCCCTGTGGGCTCCTGGTATGATCTGTGGGTGTTTAGCTGTTAATCTGTCAGACTAATTCTATGGACAAACACTGCTGCGATGTATAATTCCCAGTCCACGAGGAGAAAAGGACGTGGAGGCCATAGGCCAGCCTGGAGACTGATGAGCCGCACTGGCATAATTAAGGCCAGCACCTCCCTTGGGACAAGCCTGCACATCCTTCTCTTAATCTCTATCTCTCTGTCTATCTATCTATATACACTATCTATTTATCTGCATCTTTTACCTCTCTCTCCTCTCCTTGTCACTGGTGGGGGTTGATGAAAAATCCCTTTTTTCTGCTGCTTATATTGCAAATAATTGCAGGGAAGGAGATAAACAAGCAGGAGAGAAGTGCTGGGTCTATTAAGTGTGCAATTGTATTTGTGTTTAGTTGTTTGAAATTCATCAAAGTATTAAGGGGTATTTATTGCTCCCCATCTCACCTCTTAACTAGCTGCATGTTTAATTGTTGTTTTTTACACAGTGATGAAGGGTTTTCAGACAGACCCTGAGCTGAATAAGACCACTTATTTTTCACATAATGGCTGTCGATTTCATTTCCAACCAGTTAAGGATAAGCCCAAAGTGGGGAGGCAGAAACCAAATGAGTGCAACTAACTGTCAATATGTCACTTATATGGAAGAATCAGTTCAAACTTTACAAGAACAAAATGTTTCAAGTGTGTTTTTTACATATTGTCTTTTTTTTGCTATCATTGCTATTTATTTAAATTCATCCCCAATTAATTTAACAACTTATCCATCTTTTCCTTTTTCCCTAAATATAAAACATTTTGTGACATTGCTTTTGAAAAGTACTGTACAAAAATAGCTTTAATTGGAAAATAAATGATGATAAAAGTGTGTGTGTGTTTGTGTGATTACTGTACACACAGTCGGAAATTAGATATAGAGTTTTGATGTGAAACAAGTATTTAGCACAGTATGCGTACAGTCCATGCTGTTATCCTTGTTAAATGTGACCTGTGTTAGCAGTTGGAGCTGTAGCTTTGTTACCGACGGCATGTGACAGCTCTGGTAGTGGAAGTGGTTGTTACTGCTGATCTAGCTGTGAAACACGGTGCCATGTCTTTAGGCAAGCTGGAAGATACCATCATACACACACACACACACACACACACACACACTCACGCCTCACACACAACCTAAATAGCATGGATGTAGAGAAGGATCTCGACAGGAGTGAGATTGCAAAATACACAGTCATCTGTTCCTCCCTCACACCTGAGAGTCCCGTAGGCTGTGTATAAGAGCACTTTTCTGTAACTCTCTCCATCAAACTCTCCTCCTCCTCCTCCTCGTCTTTCTCCTCTCACTGCAGGCGATTGGTTTGATCTCTGATCCCTGTAGTCCTGCCACTTTCCTCCCTTCCCCTAAACCAAGTGCTGTTGTTTTCTCAACCTACATGGATCTGCACTTTCCACACAAAATAGAGCAGCTCCAGTGACATAAATACACTCCGATATGTCAGCATTGTATCTACCTCCAGCTCTCCGCAAATCTCACCCAACACATTCAGAGGCATTAATAGGATTTGCTATTTCTTCAACTTCAAAGCATATGCAGAGACCATTTCCTTGACAGGGCTGTCTTGTAAAAGTAATTCTCAGGTGAGATGTAAGGGAGAAAGACAATGAAAAATAAAAAAGCCAAATAAAGAGATGCCTAAATTTGTGTTGCTTTAAAAACATCTGTACCAAATAGCTTTGCCCTGCAGCAACCTCTTAGTACAGCGAGCAATGGTTTGATTGCACCAGACATTCTCTCTCAAACGCAGTACATCATAGTCACAGGATTGAATAAGACAGGTCTAACGTTACTAAATAAATTTGTTTTTTTAGCCCTAAAATACCCTCACACGATAATGTTTTGGTTTATCTGAGTGACTGCTTTTGCACTTGTACTTGTCTAGGATTTGGAGCAAGAGCACGCGATTGGTGCTGAGGCATCTCCTGAAAAAGAACAGACCTTGTTTCAAGGATCAGACAATCCAGTATTTAATTTCATTCTCCAGTATGAACCTTTCAAATGGTTCTCCAGGGACTTGTTTTATTTGAGAACCTTTAAAGAAACATGGCAGAAACATGTACTTTCTATCCATATCGCCGAGCCTTTTTTGTTTTCTCTGCTGCTGAGATAAACACAAATAATTGTGCTACTGTGTAAAAATGCCATTAGTCATTTGGTTGGGCTCGTTCATCTTTGATGGGAAGGCATTATGCTGTAAAAACAGCAGCTTGTTCCCAGCCTCGGCCAAGTTTCTCAGGGGGGGAGAGCAGCAGTTGTTGTATAAGAGCTCCATTCATTCGAGGCTGGCGAAAACACACTAAGGCATATGGCGGCTTGATTTAGTTAGCTTGTAAAATGATTTCAGAAACTACATTTGGATGAAGATAACAAAGTAACTAAGCAATTAAATTGAGGATGGTCAATTTGAAGCACCTGATAGTACAGATCCAGCTGTGGAGGAACATCTGGAGGAGGCATTACAGATCGGCAAGGGGAAAAGCTGTGGATTCAACTCTTCGTTTGCAGAATCAGATAGTTAGAACGATGTACTTTCATGTTTGTGTGCTTTGCTTGAAATGTAATGTTAAAAAACCCTTTCAAAGAAACATTTAGAGGTTAACTCGAATAGCTGTGGCAGTCGTCAGCTGTGTAAGAAGAAGAAAGTGTTGTGTGCCACCTGGCAAATGAAAAGGGCATTTGCTTTCACTGATCTCACCAGCATGACAGAAGAGAGAAATACTGGCATGTAGCCCTGTTCCCTGGCCGGTATTGACTACTGAGGTGCTGTGAGATTTGATGCTGGACCTGAGTTAACCTTCAGGTCAGGTGCTTCCAAACACTTTTTTATCAAGTTTATCTGACCTGAATGAGTCACCAGGTTCACCTTCAACACCTAAACCAGCTTAAAAAAAAACCACATATTTCTTAAGCACATACAAAACTGATCTGTGTTCATGTGCAATATGAATGTTGGAACGGGCATGAATGCAATCAATAGATTAGAGAGTAAGTGAAACAAATGGGAATTAGTAAAACAAATGGTTTTGATTTGAGCCTGTAATCTGTGTGAGTGCTGCATAGAGACCTAAGAGACAGTAGCAAGTATTATTAATGGTAAACAGTGAATAAAAAGACCATAATAAGGCATGCATGATTAGATAAAGAGGAAAAGGTCACAGCAGGTTGATGCATCTGTCTCATTAGCTGCTTTATTTGTGTCCCTTCGTTTACCCTTCATTAGCCTGCCTGTTTAATCCTCTTTCCTTCTCCTTTTTCTCGAAAAGTCTCCTTTCGTTAGGCCTGCCGCTCTCCATCGCTTCCCCTCCATGTGTTGTGTCTGAGCGTAATGGCGTCACACAGTGTGTCTGTCTTTCGAAAATGTCACCCAAGTCTCTACACAGCGTACTACTTTTGACATGAGCACTATGTGCGGAAAGACAGGGCATAGGGATTAATTTGCCATGTGTGTATACCTCAGCATCAGACAGGGGTAGAGACTGTGACTGAGGCCTGTCTGACAGCAGAAACGGAGCCTTACTCACTGGATCCCTCATGGCTCCTACTGCACTTGATGTCACAGGCGGCAAGGAAAAGGGGGAGGTTTGTGATAGAGGAGGAGGAGGAGAAGGAGGAGGAGGAGGAGGATGAGGAGGAGGTGTGAATGCAGCCTTGTAAGAACGTGGGTGGGGAGAGAGATATGGGGAGAATATGTACGTGGCATCAGGGTGAAAATAAGTCAAAGGAGATGGATCCCAGCACACAGAGATAGAGAAGTCTGCTTCATGGGGAGCTATCACTGTAATGCAGCTCAGTGCCAAAAGAGGTCATGTGTGTGCTGCAGATTCATTAGTTTCAGAAGACATTAATATCCCATAATCATTACCAGTTATAGAAAAGAACATTCGGTATGTGTGAGGCTTAATTAAGCACCATTCCATAAACCTTAGGTAAAGTCTGAGATTAATGATTCTGTTTCTACACTATCCTGATTTGCAGTTCATTTATCTGTAAGTTCTGAAGAGAACAAAAAAGGTTTCATCAGATGTGACTGTATTACTTAGGGTTATAAATCATAACACTGATGCTTCTGCTTTTCTCATGCTCATTTCCTCGTTCCCGTCCCTCATAGTGGGGTAAGGTAGTTACGACAGGCCACAGTGCATGCTATTATGATGGGTCCTAGTGTGCTCTAGTTACTAGTTATGAAGCCTGCACACACACACACACTCACACACACACACACACACACACACACCATTAGGCATTTATATACTGTATATATATATATACTGTAATATATATATTAACAAAAGGCATTTTTTTGTGCAATAACCTCCCATGTTCACTACTATAAAGGTGAGATGATAGTAAAATGAAGCCTATAGCGCTCAACGAGACAGAAGAGAGCTGCAGTATTTAACAAAAACACAATTTCCAGAAAACTGGCCAGCACAGTCTGCATAAACCCCATCAAATGAGGTTTGTGATGATGATAACAGCCCTATTTCTGCCATATATCCTACATATAAAAATCAACTACGCATTAACAACATCTATGAATATAGCCTGCCAGTACACTGTGTGTAGGGCCTAAACACCAAACACCAGAATGTCACTGGCTGTCAATTCAGCTGAAATAGTTAGCTTGTAAAAACAGGACTAACAATGTATAACCAATGTATCACCCAGGTCCAGTGGTAAGGGCTTTCATAATTCTCAACACATATGACTTTAATACGTATAAAAAGAGTTTTGACTGTCAAAACCAGTTGACCGTGGTTATTTGTCATCACCACATTTGGACCCATTCTCTTAAAACACATTAAACAGCATGGTGTGGTACAGCGACACAAAACAGTGGCTTTACACGCATCTGAAAAAGCATTACATAATGTATGTATAACTTGTCTTGAAATACCAAAGATAATAAGAAATTATTAATCTAATTTAATCGTTTTTTATAATTTATGTAGAATAAGCATATATTTTCGCTATATATTGATACTGACTATTTTCCACAAAAAAAAGAAAAACTTGGAAATAGGTTTGCGTTTAAGAGGGTATTTCAAATGGCACCACTGTCTTTTCACTGTGAGTTCTTTGTTGAACTTGACGTGTTTAGTCCAAGTTGTAAATACCATATAGATGCATCTTTCTGTATCGATGGTGCGCCTTATATTGGTCATTGGCCATTGCTATCAGCTCCATCTAGGATTTGAGCAGCCCCCACAACCATGACACATGACTCAATACTCTACTCAGTTCCATGATTTGAATAATGGTGTGACAGCAATCAGTATGGAGTGGTGACTACTTGTTGCTGTGAGTTTTGACAGTTTGGTTATTTGTCATCACCACATTTGAACCCATGAAAGAAGGAAAGCTAAGGCGTTTTTCACAATGCTGGACAAATACAGCACTGAGTGTGCAGAGGCTTCTGTTGACTCAGCAAGTGTTGAAATAAAATGAATGAAAAGTAACGTGTAGGGAGAACCAGTTGTAAGGTTAGCTGGGCTTACTAGCCAAATGAAAGCTAATAAGCCTTACTAGCTAGATTCCATTTTCTGATTGGAATACACATTTAACAGCATGGTTTTTCCTTCCAAATGTTGAATGATGCAAAGGGACAGCTAACTTAAATCACCAATGGGTGATAACAAATTCTATGTGAACTTGTTGAAGCTGGGAAGATTGTAATTTACTTCCAGGCAACTGAACCCGGCCTGCTCTCTTCTCTGATGATGAACTTAACCATTGCCTCCACTACACCTGATTACAGCATTGTTCATGACAGCCCACTGCAGCCTTGCCCTCTTAATAAAGTAATGTCTGGAGTGGCTGTGAGAGCCTTGTCTGGAAGGGTATGCAATGGGCTGGGGAGTAATAAACAAGTCTGAGATAAATAATGGATCACCGTCATTCATATTACAGAGGAAATTACAGTAATGGTGCTTGCCGGGTGAAAAACCTCCATCTAACACATTAACACTCAGGACAAAGACAGAGAGGAAAGGGGGACAAGGGGAAGGAAGAGGATGAAAGTGGATGGCATCCAAGTGAAGGAGGAAGGATATCATCATCTACAAAACATATCCTGCCACTTGAGGATCGGCATACAATGAAGTGAGGAAGGAAAGGGAGGAAACGAGCACATGACTATTTTGAGGTTGAGATTGATGGAAACACCTAAAAGCTGCATTACCACTGTGAGTTATGCCAGAAGGAAGTTCTCTCTCTCCTATCCCGATACCTTCCTTGCCCAACCCTCCCACTTATTCACCCAACCCTCACACCCTCACTCTCTCTCTCCTCTGCGCTCTCCCAGAGCTTTAGAAACAGAATGGTCTGAATGTGAGCCTCCGATAGTGGAGATAAATGGGATTTGAAGCACAGGCTATAAGGAGTGGCAGTCATTAGACAGTAAGTGAGCCAAGCGAGTTGTTAGGACATGAGCAGTGCTAGTCGTTAGGAAAGAATAGAGGGAGAGAGAGATGGAGCGATGGAAGGAAGGAAGGAGGCCACTGGCTGTTTGTTCTAGGACTAAGTGCTGGATAATGAGATCAGACTTACATGACCCGGTCCCAGAGCTGAGAGACAGCTTTGCCATTACACCTCCCTCCTCCCTCTATCTCTCGATCTCATTCTCTTTGTCTTACACATACTTTCTCCTTCTGTCTCTTTTTCTCTCTCTTTTATCTAACTCTCTCTCTCTTACACAAACTACAACTGTATCAGCAGTGCTATGTGAGATCTAAAGCGAATTAAACCATAGTATCATACAATTTATAAACAATAAAGCAGGCTATACTTAGGATATCTATCAACATTGTGGCTATAAACTAATTGGCCATATAAAATATCAGGACAATTTCACTGAAACAAAGGTTAAGAAAACTGACTGAACTGTGCTTATTTCAGAAAACATGACATATATGCAGTAAGGGGAAAATAATATATTACACAGGCTTTAAGCCCTCAGTACGCTTCAAACAAAGCTCTTGTCAGGTGGTCAAACAGTGTCTGAAAACCATTTCCTGTCACTTTCAAAAACCGACAAATTTGACAAGCCCGTACCAATTGGCCAAGTGTGCAGTAAGAAAGTATACAAGATTTGAATAACTCTCTCAAGCTGTCTTTTTCAGGCTTCACACTGAATTATCCTTGCCTTCAAGTGTGGACTTTCGGAAAAGGTATAATACAATTTTACCTTTAGAAGTTATCAGACAGCACTTCTCAGACAAACTTCTTCTTTTCAAGCATACCTGGGCATAACCTGCAATGCAGACCCATAAGCTTGACTACTCTTTGAATGTACTGTATCTCCACCGACAGTTTGACTGTACCGATCCTATGAGGGCTACCTCTGAAAAGCAGCTCTAACCCACACCCTCCTCCACATTTCTTTAACAACACAAACAATAACAACCAACTACAGTATAGATGTTTTAGAAGATTATGTTTGACTCTAGCCATCCTATCCAGGCATGGTTGCTTATTGCTGACTGTCTTGCTGCCAGCATTCAGGATCTGCTGGACTTTCCTAAATGCCAAGACCTGTCCACTGTGAGCAATAGCTCAGCTGCAATGAGTGCAGTGAGGCAGAGTGTGGCAATGGCTGTCTAGAGCCATTCCCCTCTTCCCCTCCACTCGAATTGTTCAGCAGAGTCATGGAGGTTTGTGCTGCTCCTTGTATGGTTGATACAGGATTTCATTGGTCATGAAGTCTGCTGATTACTTTGCCATGCATCTTGCCCTTCGCCCCGGATCATTACATCCTTCAAGGAGCCTACAGATGAACTTCAGCAGAGAGGCCACATTCATTTCCCCAGGTATGGGGGTTTGAAAAGGCAGCTTAGCTGGATCCCATGCAGTGAACTTCAGCTTCCTGGACTTCAAGACAGTGAATGGGAAAACTGACACTCTGTTCATCCCTGGAACTGTGACCTGATTGGGGAGTAGGAAACCCATCCCTCTTCCTTTTAGCTCCTTTTTCCATTTTCCACTTGATTCTGTTTATGTTCTCCCTCACTGTCCTTTGTTACAGCACAGGCAAAAATACACACATGAAAGGGTGATTGGTCCGGTGATTCTCCTCTGCCTAGCAACTGCTTCTGATTGGGCAAGAACATTTGCCATATTGTGGGCAGCACCTGGATGCAAGCTGGACCTTGGGGTCATGGTTACATGTTGGGTGGAACAACATGTATATTCCTTTCCACCACAGACCATATTGACAATTTGTCACAGACAAAATTCATTTGTAGCCATTCTGGTGAGTGTACTAAGTAACTAATGTGAAATGATGCCTCATGCAGCTTAATTCTTTTATTATTTGGAATAAGTTATCTTTGTTTAAGCAGTGTGTTTAGTTTGTATGTTAGCTTCATTTAGGCTACTTCAAATGTTAAAAGATGCTGATGCTTGTTTGGGTATTGGGTTAGTATGTATGTGGAGCACCAATGGCTTGCTGAAAGATGCAGTTTATAGAGTTTGACAGAAGCAATTTCTAGACAGTGTCTTTACAGGTTATGTTGTTGTTAAAAGGTAAAAGACATTCTTATGCTGTGTCAGGCTGACAAATAAGGAAGATAGTTCTGTGCCTAATTTTTTATATAAATTAAAGTGTAAAATAAGTGTAAAGTATGAGAGAGTTTTTATGAGAGTTTTTTGTTGCATCATGGGTGTCCCTGAAGTGCTCAGTAGTGACTGAGTAGCACCGAACATTTGTTGGGCTGAAAATTAAAAGTCAACTTTCTATCAAAGAGAGTTGTCAAGAGATTTTGATTTGATGAGGTTTAGCCCAGTAGCCTACGGTATGGGGCCTATGTGCAATTGTAAGGAAAAGTAATTGCCTCATTGTAGAAGCTGTCTGGAAAGCATGGTGAAAGTCAAGTTGGTATTTGTGAAAGAGGAACTAACCGCTCATCCCAATATCTTAAAAAATATGATAACAAATTTGTAAAGTGTGCCTAAGAGTGTTTTCTTTACTACAGGTTATATTGGAAAGTGAAAATGGTGGCAGCTGCAGGCCATTTATTCAGAAGATGATTTTCCCAGTTACTGCAGCCACTTTTGTGCAAAATGAATCCAGGTGGTCACTGTTTTTGCCAAAGCACAGAGCGGGAAGGTTTAGAACAGTGAATGTCCATTAATGACTGATTGACAGTTGTTTGAATGAGGCCATCAAGGCTTATTTGGCCAGTTATTGATTAATCTTCTTTTGGATGATTGTGATGCAACACCTTTAGATTTGTGAAGTTGCTATGAGCCTCATTACAGTGTATGATTTGTCGTCTTTGTCTTGACATGCAATTAAAGCAAAAGGTGTCTAGAAGCAAGTAATTATACTATTTGACTTTTCTCTCTTAGAAGTTTGTTAGAATACAGAGATGAAAGCAAACTAAGAATGCTGAAATTCTCATTTAAATGGCTGCTAATGGGATGACATGTCAGGTGGTGGACTGTGCAGTTGAACGTATCGATGTACTGAGAAAGTAGTATAGTAGTTATTACTATATATAGTAGTAGTTATTTGCTTTAAACGCACACAAGACTGTGCTGACAAACTCTGTTACAATATTTTACAACCTGTATTTCTCCACACCTGCCAATAAAAACACTATGCTTTAGTATATTGCATTCATAAAGCCACTGCTTCCTATTTTCTTGATGCTGCTGTAACTTAGTATTTTTTTTCCAACAGTAGAAGTATGGCAAAGCGACAAGCATAGCTTCAAAGTGATGTCAAACAGGTTTGTTGAGAGAGTGAGAGTCTTTGTTGAGCTGAACTTCATAGAACTTTGTTTGTTCCATGGTGACAGACACACACATACTCACACACAAACATAGCAAGAGACAAATGTTGTCACACAATTGTACACACTTGTCACACACACCCAACACAAAAATATTCTCACATACCATACATGAGTGAGAGTCAGACAGCTGTCTGTGTTGTTCTGTGATTTCCCTGGAAATGCTTGAAAAGAGTGTGTAGAGTAGAGAAGGGTCTGCAACTAAAACAGGAGGGGGTCTGCTGAAACATTTCTGTTCTTCTCCATTAAACCAATGGGGGGCATTTGGAGAAAATCCAACCATTTTAATTTTCAAACAAGTGGTTGTGAAGAATCCCATTGGAACGCTCTGCTTCAAACATGCATGCCATCCCCAGTGTATCTCCGCACACATGCTTGAGGTGCATAATATATGGCCACACAATTACACATATATGCATATTTTGTCTTCAATATGCAGAACACGCATCTTGGAAGACTTTTCTTGAACTCTGAGGATAAAAACAGACATGGAAGGAGGTGTAATACATGTTATTTCAGTACTGGGTCTCAGCTGTGAATTGCAATGAGCAAGTCAGGGTCTGCGTGTCAGAACACACACAACACTCTTTTCATCATCACACTGACCCTATATACTTTTAACAAAAGTAGCGATCTGTGTGCAGACACACACTCACTCACACATATGGCAAATACTTCTTTTATATTCCATGGAAATGTCATTTTGAGGTTGTTTTTTTGTTGTGTTTTGTTATACTGATCCAACTCTTAACTGCCATCCCTGGTAGAAAATAAACACTTGTGGTCCAATTTGCTAGTGTCATACTGTATGTTTTTGTGTATATGTGTGCACTAGCGTGTGCGTGTTTTGTTACCTGTTTCCATATGCGTCCACTCTGTGCTTAAACCCAGAGAAGAGTTGAGGAACGAGATGAAACCACATGACAAAGGGGTGATGGGCTCTGCTAACAAATCAACAAACACGCGACACCAAAGCGCAATGTGGTGTGCACTGATAGGTAGGTGAAGATGCTGGAAAGTAAACTGAATTCAACTGGCTTGTCTATTTGACAAAATGTGGGAGAGCAATGTAAAGAAAATATTTTGATAAAGAAGCAGTGCTAACTTCTTTTCTCTAGTTTTTATTTCAGTCATGTTTTTAGCAGGCCTACCCACCTCTGCTTATGAAAGGACTCACCCATGCTCACACCTCGACCAGTGTTAATGAACTGAGAAAAGAGGAAGATATAGCTAAAGGGGGTGTTATAAAAACAAGGCTTTAATGTGGGTGTGCGGGAAATGTTCCAACAGCTCATATAACTGCACTTTTGTGGACAAAGATCTTGGATGGTGTTCTTTGAATCTGTTGGAGCCACTCCAACAGATTCCACTGTCGCTCTTTTGTTTTCTGTTTGCATATCCTGTTTGTTTCCAGAGCCTGGATCTGAAAATCACACAGGATCAGGTCATTCTCAAGCATCATTTCTGACTTCCTGACTCATAAGGGTTCATAACTGAGCTTTGCAGCTCAGTGTATGCTTTTCCTACTTGCTTATTGCATCTTGCTTCTTTGTCCCAACTGTCTAGGAGACATCTTCACTGCTCTACAGATCCTACAACTGATCCTCCTTTCCAGAGTGTTGTTCGTCAGTCACCTGTTTTTATCTGATAATATACGATCTTGTGTAGGAACCATCTTTCAATGGCACTGCTTCCACTTACGCTTCATCTACACTTGCATCTGCTGCTGTGAGATATTCTTTGGCAGTTTAGTTTTAGTAAATACCTTACAGATATCATTCTCAATAATTTTGTTTCATTGATGACCACAGGTGACACACTCTCTTAGCCCTGGCCTTCTTTTTCCAGCTGTTGTGTTTGTTAAACTGATGCTTTTTGTTTACTTGAACCCTCAATTCAACATGACAAGTTTCTTGATGTCAGCAGCTTCTATGTCCTCTCTTGGCCACTTAATTCACCAGCTGGGTATCTGATGATTTGAAGGGTGGATGTGTTGCTGGCTTGGATCTTGTTATTTCAGTTTGAGTTTGACTACCTGGCTTACACTGTCAAGATATATGGATGTTAATATCTCTCAACTGTCATGGGTCCTGAGCAACTGTGGAACCCCCCATCTACTTGCAGCTGTTCTATATGGCCCTTTGATATTTTGACTCTTCCTCTGGTAATTGTCCTCCCTTTCTTTGCTACCATCTGCCTACAATTCTCCCCTTAGAAAAAAACACTACTGTCTTCGCATCTGTGCTTTCTGATGAACTTAGTCATGAAAAACAGCAGTGGGGATAACTCATTAGCTTGATCTATGTCATACTTGATGGTTGTTTGGAGAATTTCCTTTGAGTTGTCTTTTAGAGAATATCTCCACAAACCCTTGAAGTTCTTGATCATGGGCCTTTTCATTTTCTTGATTCTTCGTAATGCTGGGCATTCAAGGATCCATGTGTGGCATGTGTCAAAAGCATTCTTGTAGAAATGAGTAGATCAACATTAAGTATCCTGAATCTTTAAACAAAACATGAAGTCCTGCAACAAGCTGTATTTGCTTTATCCAGAATCACCCTAACAGAAGTTGAGTTGAGTTTCCAGTAAATAGTCTCAATAGTATTGTATTGTCTGAGTACAATACACATTCAGTAAGTATATATGCCCCAACATTAGCTCTGTTTACTGTGTCCTGTATTACCAGAGTATGGTTTCCAGTAGATGGACTCTGTAGTCGCAACACCAAGACCATACATGAGGGTTAGCAGTTTTTGGAACCACCATTCCAGTCCAGTCCACTAGTAGTAGTGAAAGAGGTCAGTGTTGTAGAAATTATTTGGCAAAGTAAAGAATGTGAGCGGGGAATATTGAATTGTGCCTTTTTGTTTTCCTTCACTATTATCACTTATTATGGTCTACATGTGCCCTTGGAGAGACCAAGACTCCACAGCCAATCTCAGTGTGCCTCAGTTGGACACAGCTGATCACCAGACCAGGGTCAGAACCTGGCATGTGGTGTTCCACAGCTGCCTCGGCACATCATCTCTCATTAGCCCATAACATAGATAAGCAGAGGGACTGTGCCTACAGAAACTAAGCCACTGGCCTTCCGAGTTCATCCAAGGCATAAAATGTCTCCAAATGTAAGTCACTTAACATCGTCTATAGGAAAAACGAATGGGAACCAGAGACAACCAAAATAGCTCCTCCCACTTTCAAGTCAAAAGCATATTTCACACAAACATCCTTGATAACAAAAATCTCTTCTTTTTGCAATCCCACATGGTTTCATTGAGACAAGCCCGCCCGTCTTGACAATAATTGTCAGCCCCAAAACATTGAAAAGCAATCCTTACCATACTCCACAGTGTGATTAGGCCTTGTTTCTCCAGCGGAGACGTGCTTTAGGTGGAGTGGAGATACTTTGTGACTAAGACATTTGAGAAAGAGGCGAAGACCCCAGAAAACAACATTTCTCTCACTGATAACCCTGTTGCTTTGCATGGCAACCTCGATGCCCCTTCAGAAACAGTTATTTACAATGGACCTGTGGGATTTCAAGCTTTTTGTGCCTTAGTCACTAGTTTTACTAACCGATTGAGGAACTCTACAAGGAATAATAGGGACTTCTGTAAGCTCCTATTGTTGGGATTGGAGTTTTTCTTTCCATTTCCATCAGGACGTCTTCCCTTAGAACACACAAAAAAGCTCTGGTCAACAAACATCTCCTTACTGAGTTACTGATGATTGATGGATGGAGTCAAAACACTCTTCTGCCTACAGCACACATAAACTGTAATTGTGAGAAGTAGCTGGTAGTATAATCTCCTACTGCAGGAGCAGGCAGGGAGATTTTAAAAACAAGTAACTTTTAAAAGATCTTGGAAACTCACCAACCCAGAAAATGAGATTATCCTCAGCTAAGAGCTGTCCTGGCACCTACAGGCAGCAATAAACCAACCACCACTTAAAGTCTGACAGAATAAACGGGGTCTGACAGAGCAGCCGTTCTCAATCCTGGTCCTTGGGGATTATACTTTTACTGTTTTTTCATTCTACAAGCATATTCATTTTAGTCACCTGATGTTGCAGGTGTAAATCACCTACTGATCCGGTGTCAGTAGCTACACGACCAGCAACTGTAATTGAGAGCCATCGTAACTTTATAGGCACCCTAAAACACCGTTTAAAAAATGGAGATCTTCCTTTCAGACCTGTGTCCATTAGGTGTTTGGTAGTGTCTTATTTCTATGTACCTAGCAAAACTGAGACAACGTGATGATTTATTATGCAGCTATAATGGATTTTAATAGGGGATTCATATCGAGCCATTTTGAATATCAGGAAAACGTCACATTTTGGTGTTACTAATAAAAGAGCAAGGACTAGAATTCAATTCCACCATAAATCATGTTGCGTTTGAGAAAGATGGTGATTGCTAAAGGTTAATTATATTGCTAGGTTTTACATACTGTTACTATATCTGTTTGTTTTACTGTTTAGTCAGTGTTGGTTATTGCATAATGGCTCTTTGGGTTTGTTATGTGCTGTGGTTAAGGCTTTCCTCTGAAGTAAAATGTTCTTTAACTTGTGTGTGACATGAGTGTTAGCAGTGTTGCTGCACCGACTGCTACTGAATGTCATTATGCCTAAAGATTGTGGATTTTAATATGCTGTGTTGTAAATATTTTCTATTTAATTGGTTGTTTCTTTAAAGCTCCACAATAAAAAACATCAGAGTTTGGCTACTAAGTTGTTTTGGCTGTGATATGTTTCAAATTAATTATAAATCTCAATGTTGTTTTTTGAAAAACTAATTTCTAATTTTCATCCGAAGATGTTCAGATAGTGCAGACAATACTTTGGCACACAAAACATCCTATTTCAACTTCATTAATGTCAGGAGACAAAGTAAAATCTCACTTTTTTTGTGGTTTCTTCTTCCTAACAGTGTGTGTATTGATCAGATTACCTGAAAGGTATCCCAGTCTTTGTTTGTCTACCTCCACCTGACTTTTTCCACAATGTTTTCTTTGTCCACCCACCCACATGTGCCACTCTGCCTACTCCACGGTTGTCAGTCTCACTTTCTGTCTGTCCATGTCTCTGTGCATTGGGATCCTCTTCCCCTTCTCTTATGTCGACATCTCACATTCATTACCGCATGGCCTTGGCTTAGTCTGCTCTCTTCCCTTCTGTGGTGCTCAATTACTCTGTCTTCCTGGGGCAAGCACTGGTGTCGAGCCACTGTAATGACTTTCTGATTATCTGTCTTTATGTGATGAATGAGATGGAAATGTACCACCACGGCCAAACGGGCTGGCGCTGTGCCAAGCTGCCACACCATAGTCAGGGTGGATGGGAGCAGGGAGGGGTAAGCAACAAAACAAATACCATTAGATTGTAATACAGATGCAACTGTTGTTATCTGTGTCACTGCAACTAAAGGAGTCGGGCTCAATTTTGGTATTTTAAGGGCTGTGATTAAGTGAGTTGTTTATGACATAACGTGGAAAACAACAGTTCAAAGCCTTCCAGTGATTAATTAGTCAGCCGGTTTGGGAGGGAGAAATAAAGACAGCCCAGACGGAGTCTTTATGAGAAATAAAGTCTTTGTAGCATCCCAGTGAGACATGGGCTTAACCTCTACCTGGGTTGACGTGCTCTGTGTGCAGATTCAACTGGGAGGATTCACCCTGAGTCATAAAAACACCCAAATCAAGGACAAAAGCACCCTCCATTTTAGCATCTAAAGCTATGGGGCTTGCATGATGTAAAGTGATTGTTGATGCTTGACATTGACCTTCTAAAACTCCTATTGATTTTCTCCCTTTCTTCCAGATGGGTGTTGATGCCTGTAATGTGCTAGAGGTGAAAAATGAGGTTGACGCAGACATGGTTAACCGTAATGCCAAGGCGGATGCCACCCGATAGCAGCCAGACACCTGAGAGAGCAGGCCTGGGTCCAGCTCGCCACTCACCCCCCTCTCCACTTATATTATTCATCCCTCTTTCAAATGCCTTTTATGCTGCTCAATTACCCCTCCAGCGGCCCAGTGTGGACACTGTAATGACATTCTGATTATCAGTCTGTAAATGAGAAATGAAATGAGTGTGTGATGCCGTGCCAGGGGAAGAATGGAACGGCTAGAAGCCTTTCAAAATGGAAGCTGTGGAGGAGGGGAAAGGGTGGAGGGAGGACAGAGGGAGGGATGAGTACTGCACTCTGGTGATCATCGACAAGACGATAAAAAGAGGAAACATTTTGTAACACACTGCAAATCTATGAAATTACACTTTAGAATTTAATTGCCCCCTATTCAAGGCTTCACTGTGTGCTTTAACAATGCAAGGAGATCCTTTATGTTTTCAAACAATCAGTCGGCTAGAAAGGGGCTGTGTTGCAATTGAAAATATGTCCAATCATCTCTGAGAGCTTAAATAGCAGATATCCTCTTCATATGCTGAATTGGGCTGAATGGAGAAATAAAATTACCGGCTTACACCGCTTATAACTTAAAAATCAGACTACACCGGTAGAGCTCTTTAAACATTGTGCTAAAACTGCCTAGTAAAAGAAAATACCATCACTTTGAGATAAGACATTGTTGAAACAAATGTACCACTTCAACAAAGAAGACAAAGTTTACCCAGTCGATGTATGTGTAAATGAGAATCAGCACACTATACTGTACCTCAACTATGACTGCCGGTTTAATGAAAAATAAATGTTGATTCAAGTCAGTTACAAAGAAGGATCCTTTGACAAATACTCCTGTGTGTAATACAATGTTTAAAGTGTAATTTTTATCAAAGCCTTGCCCCCCTGCTCTTTGTATAGCAGTACCTGTCTGTTTCTGTCCCTGCATCTAGAAAGTTGTCTGTCCATGCTTTTTATAGCTCCATGAACTGCCTTTCAGTAGCAATTACCCAAAGTTGTTCTTGTCCAGGTTTATCTGGCAATAAAATGCAACTCTGGGCCATCTCTGTGTTCATTAGATCTGCAATCTAACTGGCCCACTAAGCTGTAGTCACTTCATCCTGGAGAGTTTCTCTCATTTCAGCCCAATCAACACAAATGCTCTGCAGCCCCAGACTGCTGTTTAATAGGATATTAACATCCTGATCAATCACCTTAATTGATATTTTTTAGGCATTAACGCTCTCAAACTCTAACAGATGTAATTGTCAGATAGGGAGTGGGATCCCCATCGGCAGTAATTGGGCCATTATGGATGCAGGCATGACTGAGAGATTTAGAATGCCAGTGACATGGGAGATAGATAGAGACAGGACCTTTGTGGTTGGATCGGTATATCACTCATGCTTGGGCACCAGAGGATTTCCTGCAAAAGGGCTGGTCTAAATTAGCCAGAAATGCACTCAGATGTGATTTTAACAATCCTGCGTCTGTGTGCACAAATGCACATGTGAGTGTGTATTGCATGTTTTATTTTCTTTCGTCTGTGCCAAGATTTGAGCTCAAAAAGCTCATGGTGTGTCAGTGGCAATGATGCCATATGGCATTTTGTGTCTACTGCATTTGCGTTGTGTGTCGTGCCATTACAGCCAGGAGCAGAGGAGTGACTTTGGCATCTTCATTAATCCTGGCTAGCTCCAGTGTGCCAGGGAGCCCCATTCCACGAGAGCCTGCTGATGCTAGCACAATGTCACAGCTCACTCAGTCACTGCTCCTTTCCCCTTCAGTGCACAGTAGGAGAAAAGGGTCCAATTGTTTGCAAAATACCTTTCATTACTCCATTGGCTGAGAGCATTTGAAATTTGTGTGAATCATTGCCCATAGCTGAGTTTATGAAGAAGACTTTTTCCGTAAGTGCACTTTGAAGATGTCTTTTATTGAAGCTTGGTAGAAGTAAAGCACTGAAAAAGGATTGCAGAGGCTAAGTAGGAAAATAAACCCATGTCACATTTCCATTTCATTCATTAAATAGTGTTTGATTTTCTCCTTAAGAATAAAAGCTATTAAATGCAACCTTGTGCACTTACATATGTTTTTTTTCGAGGTCAGGATCAGACACAGAAAAGAAGGAACTGTGTTAATTCTCCTGATGACTATAAGCCATACTTGCATAACAGGTAAGATTGTTTTCTGCATGTCAAATAACATATTTTGTATTCATGGATTCAAGGATTTAGTCAGTTGTATTCCATTCTATTCAACTCTATTCAGTTATTCTATTTGTTCTGCACAATATCTAGATCCCTGAGAGGACATGTGCACAGAAGTGCTGTGCCATTTGATTTGCCTGTAATTGTGTTAATCTGTCAACACTTGAGAAGAATCTACAATTTATGGATTCTTTATCAATAATGCTTGGATCAAATATAGCATACTTTGTACCGAAAAGCACTGCCTGGAGTGTTTTCTTGTGAGGGGTAATAAAAAGTGCAACACACATCGTGTTTCCATAACAACAGGCTGCTAATTTCAGTTTACCTGTTGCAGGCATGTTAGATTATTTAACAATGTTTAATTATTACGGCAACACATTTCTCCAGACACTTTCTCCATGTCGGTTGTGTGGAAAATATAAAATCCATATTTTCTTTTGTTAAAATTGATTTGTTTGCCAAAAAAGCATTTGGCAGCACACACACTTTTTGAAATGTGGTGGAAATGAGTAAACGCATTGTAAAACAGAGATAGCAATTGAATCAAAAATAAATCTTTTGTTTGCTGACCTCCAGCGGTTTAACTTCTCACCTTGCTGCAGTGATCCAGAAGTGTACTTCAGGGTGTGTCAGTACACTGTGACATCACTAGTGGGTGTGGTCAGAGGTGCAGCATTCTTGCAGTCTTGAGCTCTGAATCATTACAATATAGTTGAATTACTTAAAAAAGTATTACCATACCAAGTATTAGTTCTTAGACATCTGTAAACATGCATACTGACATACTTATTTGTATTGTTCCGGATTAACTATGATGAATATGGGGATGGCATGCAGTTGTATCCTTACTCCATCAGGACAAAGTATACATTGTTTGAAAGCACGAAGCCTCACAATTGTATTTATGTAAAGCATTTTAAGAATCCAATATCACTGTGACAACAGCAGCTTATTTTGTAACATGAGTAAATACTAAATAGGATCCTAAAAAACTCATGAAATGCATACATTTTCTTTACCCCGTTTGTGCCTTTGTGCATTTGGTTCAGCGTCATCTAAACTCAGTCTGACTCTCTGGTAGTAAATTCCAAAGAGTGACCTTTCAGAAGAGACCAGGATCAGACTGTAGTCAAAAGGGTTTAAGAGCAGTACCCGTTTATATTTAGGTATAGTATTTGTGTGCTTGTGTACAGAGTGCTTGTTAAGGGGATGACTTATAGTATATAGTATATTAGTACAATTTTCTATGTCTCTTTGTAAAATCATGGATCATTCTGATTTGTTGCTAGGGATGCATCATTGTAGCTCAGCTGAAGCTATTTTTGCTGATTTCTTTTATCCTGGCTGGGGCTGTCATGCATTGTAAAAAAAAAAAAAACACTCCACCCATCGCCCCAACCTGTCACCCGCTACTAGCTGTTGCCAACTGCTATTGGTACTGCTAACTGCAAGCTGAAAATGCACACATATTCTTTTTTTATAAGTGACACTGATTAATTTACTTTTAATTGATCCTTATCATACTGGACTCCACCATGACACGGCTTTTTGACTGAGCAGGAAAACTGCTCTGAACAGAGCCATTACGCCAAGGTCAATTGTATTTGTCAGATTGTGTCTAACCGAAGCTATTACACTATCCCATTGTTTTTCCTTTAGGGTCTATGTGTCTGTTAAACTAGAAAAAGGGCCCAGAAAAGAAGAGTGCTGACAGTTCTCCTGTCACTGTATTCAGGTCACAATGTCTGGTAGTTGGATAGGCAGATCAGACTGCTTCTGTGCCGGAGGAGACTCCTCTGTCTGGAACATAATTTTTAGCATCTGAGTGATCAGTTTACGCTTTACTATATTCAAAGAATTCTGTGTATAATGTGTGTTTTTCCGAAAACATTTCAAACCTGCACCTGTCGTACGTGTCAAGCTTCTGAATACACAACTTTAAGGTTTGAGTGCACCGCAAAAAGAGAGAGAGAAAGAGAGAGAATGGCAGCAGCGGAGGAGGGGGGGTTATTTTGCTGGAGTGCTCTCACAAAATTGTTCTGAGCATATGAGACATTTTCTGCACGTTTCTTTGTCATTTTAGTTTTAGATGTTCTGTTGCTCTGACTGTCAAATAATGTGCCCACATTATACATACCTGCGGCAGGTCCGTCCAACAAATTGATTCATTTTATCATGATTGTGTTTTGAGAAAGCTAGAAAACAAAAATTTTTTTAAACACTATATGGTTGCTGTACATATTGAGTATGTTTTGGGCATTCTGAAGATTTTCACTAAGCAAACTAACCCCTGCCTCATATAAAGGCTGTCAGATGCATCACTAGTGCCCATTTAGTGAATGTCACTCTGCGTTGTGTTGTTGAAAGGTAATAATTGCACCTCCATGGATGGAAAAAGCATTTTATTGCCCATTGTCTTTCACTATAACTTGAATCATCAAGAAGCACACATTTACAGGGTTGCTCCTGCATAAATGTGCCCTTCCCGGAGAAAGCCCGGGCAACATGAATAAAAATAGCAAACCAGAATACCAGAAAGATAAAGAAACAATAGCTATGCGTGAACCCACATATCTGGAATCATAAAGAAGAACATTTACAGGGTTGCTCCTGCATAAATGCTCCCCACGCCTGTGTAACATCATGAGCAAAGTCACTACATGCTTCACACTAGCAGACCAAAAACTCGACAGTACACGCTAGCATAAGAAACTCAACAGTACACAGTAGCGTCACGGCTACATTGCAGCCGTGTTGCTCACACGTCTCAACAACTTTTTCCTTAATTTGTGGATTTATGCATAAAAACAAACACATTTGTAACTCTAAACCATTACAATGTTGATAGTTTGGCTTTAAATTTGTTCATAGCAACTTAACAGTAGGCATATATCAAAGAATTACAGAAAATGAACACAATAAAGAGAGCGCATACCTCTCCAGGAGAAAGCCCGGGTAAAAAGAGAAAGTAACAAGTGCTCACCAACCTTACAAAATAAATCTATGGCAAAATATTCTGTTATCAGAATCAGAAATCCTTTATTAGTCTAGCAGTGGAGAAATTTACATTGTTGCAGCAAAAGTGTACAGTGCAGGAGAGAGAAAAATAAAATAACATAAGTAAAAAATATAAATAAGTAACATGGTAAACCAAGTACATGTTCACAATATAGCGCAACAACATACTACTACTACACATATACTGGTGTTAAATTTCATCTAGGGAGTGTATAAAATTCATCCCTAGATGAAATACAATCCGATTGTATAAATTTATCCTAGCAACAAGGGAGCAGAAGCAAGGTTACCAAGATGTTGAAAGATAGCAGAAATTAGATGTGCACAAGTGCAAATACTATATATGTTAAAAGGAAGAACCCGAAATTAAGCTGCAAAAAAGGAAGAGGGGGAAAAAAATTGTAATTTAAGAGCAAGACTGAGAGTCTCCAGCCATGCTAGCGGCGCTGGGACGCTGTGAGAGAGAAGATAAGCATACAAGAAGAAAGGTAACTAGATCCACTAATTATCGGTGAATCATCCACATTGTAGAAAATGTGAACTAGTGTGATATTGTGTGTGTGCATTTACTGTGGATTATGTTATAATACAGAGAGTGACACACAACAACCACTGGCTGATTGGATAGAGAAGGTTGCAGGAGGTCACAAGAAAAGGCAAAATAGAGAAAACGCTCAAGAGTAAAATTAAAATACAGTCAGAATGATTTACCTGTGGTGTGAACACGATAAAAGGTCTTACAACACAGCAATGGCAACAGTTGCAGTTGTTTCCCCGTAATGTTTTGACACGTGTAAAGCAAAACTCCAGTTTAAAGTTGCACTTCTTTGTCAGCACTGAACTTGGTGAGAATACATCAGAGATAAGCACGTTCATCTGACTGAGGGCATTCTTTTGGAGGCGGGAAGAGTGCTGTCTGACTTTGCACATTTGTCTTCTGCACTGAGGCACATCAGCAGTTCATCATGATAACGGAAAGGGCTATGTGAGCGGATTTGGTGAAATAACCTCTGTGTGTGAATATAATTTGAAAAGCAATGGGTGCGTGGGGGGCGGGGTGGGGGGGTGTAAATAAAAAAGGTGGGGGAAAAAAGTAGGAATGATTGTATCATCAAACATTTTATCTCAATGCCTTTTGTGCAACTGACCTGTGCCTCATAAAATCTCTTAATTGACTTTTTGCAGCGTGTGGTGCTTTCTGTGTGCTCAGTTGCTCTGGAAAGAGTTTGTAGTTTAGTTGATATATAACTTTTTTGGTAATAAGTTCATTTTCAGTGTGGGTAGAAAAATGCTCTCAAAGACACATGCAGAGATACAGCACACTGTATCAGTGGATGACAAAAAAGTATTGAGAGTTTTTTAAATCAATGCATCCAAGATTTCTGTTTTTCATGGGACGGTGAAGTGGATAGATGGAGCATGCGATGGATAGAACCCATGAGTGGGACTCTAAGGGGCCAAATGGATCCCTCTTCAGCCAATTAGAGACCTGGAGGGGGCAGTACAATTGATCCCCATGGTAACACAGATAAAGGGCACAGCACTCTGTACCTCCTCCTGCTTCTTCCCTGTTCCTATCTTTTCATATGGAAATGTCCTCCATTGTCCTGAGCACCTCCTGCAGAAATGGTGTCCCAGGGAAATGGTGTCCTAATTTGTGGAAGGAGACGTTTTCTAGACAAGGAGTATAAGTGGGGAACAGTACTTGACGAGCAGTACTTTGTTTACCTGTTTACTAATTTAACATGCTTTCAAGAAGTTGTAAAATGTACTGCACACTGGAGGAAAGTAATGTTTGAGAAGTACATTAGCACAAGCATCAAAATGAGACAGTTCCATTAGCACAATTGTCTCAATATCCTGCCATATAAAGCCTGCATGGAAAATAGACAAAAATATGTGAGTCACAGGTTATTTATACCAATTACAGACACAGGTTAAAGTCACTCCTGTTGTCAATTACAAAGAGTCACTGTGTGTCATCCAACTTGAGTTGGACACTGTCTGGCTTTTGAAAACAGAGAATTTGATTTAATGTTATTGATATTATGCAACATTTATGAACATTCAGGTGTGCATGTAGGCTGAAAAAGAGCAACATTAAAAGAGAGAGAGAGAGAGAGAGAGAGAGAGTGTGTGTGTGTGTGTGTGTGTGTATGTGTGTGTGTGTGTGTGTGTGTGTGTATTAGTGGGTGAGTGTGAGAGATCCACCCAGAGAGAAAATTAACTGAAACTGAACTTTATGTAGTGTCAGGGTTGGAAATTAACTTTTTCCTCCACCAGCCACTCATATGTTTTACCAGCCAGCATTTTGTTTGTTTGATTACAAAGCTGGAAGTGAGCCATACTCCCCACTGGGAGTCACGTAACTCCCCACTGGCGCTTTTTCTCCACTTCTCATTGAAAAATCGCTTTTTAACTTTTGGTTTGTGCGTTGTACCCTCTTGCGTAGGCCTACTAATACCAGCCACTCTCTTAACACCCACAATATATGCTAGTGCTCCCTGGCTTTCTTCTTCTTCCGAGTGATGACATTTGCACCAGAGTACATGCTGCAAAGGCGTCCCTCTGCCCCCTGCAGGTCACTTGTAGAACTCAATTAAATAATCAGGAGACGTAGCTAACCCGCCATTGTGGCAGGTAGGTTGATCAGATTCACCCGCCACTTCACAAATTCACCTGCATTTGGCCGGTTAAATCAAATGTTTCCCAAAGATTTCACTGCAAACAATGCCTCACGGTGTCTGCTGACGTCTTAACATTATGGAACGGATTCTAATGAAGCGCGCTGCAGTACGTTATTGAAACATTCTTGCAGCTCTCTCATCTCTCAGTAACACTTGGTAAACCTCATACCACAGACACAAGTGAATTCAGGCACACGTTTTAGTAAAATATCACACATGCCAGTGAAAATAAAGAATTCAAATCCATTGAAAAGTTTGTGGATTATTTTGACTCAAAAAAAGCATTTCTGACCAATAAAAATGTATGTAGTGTTCAAAACGTTACATTAACAAATATAGTATTTAGGCGAAATAATAACTAAAACAAATCTAATGGGCAATGTTTTCAGCTACTATTATATATGTTTCTATCCCTGAAAGAAAAACCAAACATTTCTATGATAAAGACAAATATATTTTAGTATTTCTGAGCAGTAGAGAGTACAGTAGACGGAAACGTGTCCTACTGAAGTCTATGTAGAAATGATACCTCAGTCATAACATTCTCTGCCACACAGAAGAGATGTTGCAATTCCTGAACATCACCGTGAAAGTTTGCTGAAATACCTAACTTCACAGAATATGTCTCATGTTGAAGCTGAAATTGTTTGTTATTGCTTTATCTCAATTGTGTGTGCATGGAATTTTCATTGTGTGTATGTGTGTCTCTTTTCACCACTGTGTTCATGTATGTGTGTGTGTACTTTGCTGGTGTGAGCATGCTTTCTGCACAAGCTCATACTGTGTGTGAGAGAGGTACATTATGAAACTGTATTATTGTCCCTGACTGTGCACAGCTCAGGGGGATTTAGTAAGAATCATTTGACCTTTTTATCTCACCGCCACTCTCCTGAGATGAGAACAATCCAATAGCCTCGTATAGTATATTTGAACATACTGCATTAATTGAAACTCTACAGTCTGTTACCAAAGAAGAAATGCATGCATGTTGTTCTAAATCAGTGAATACACGGTGGTAGCTTTTCTAACTTCCCAATTCCAATTTTACAACATTTAGGCTACTGATGATTCTTTTATCAAGGCCGTTTGAGGTAAAAGGCAAATTTAAAAGTCCACAAGGAATTAAAAGAGCTTTACATGCTCTATTCATCACACGCTATTAGCACAGATTCCCATTCCTGTTCATGTCTGGCACAGCAGGGTGAGAGACACTCAGGCTGTTACCAAAATAATGACGGACCTTTCTCTGTAATGGTTTTTGTGTGTACACCTGTGTTGATCTCAGTGTGTGTATCCGAGAGAGTCATTTTAGGCCCGTTCATGTGTGTTCATTTGTGTGTCTGTGTGCATGCATGTGCTTACCAATGCTGTTAGATGACCACACCACAGTACAAAAAGCAATTACACCCCTAGCTCTCTCTCAGCTGAATTCAGCTGAAGTGAATGTAGACTTTTAGGAGAGCCTAGGGTGATCCGGCAATTGGAGCATGCGACGGAAATGGGGTGAGATGGATAAAAAAAAATAGGAGAGGAAAGGGATAGGTGTGTGAGTGAAAACGCTCAATCTGGAAGACTGGCGATGTGCTATAATAGCTGCAGCGCGAGGCAATCTTGTGGAGTTGAATAGTGTTGAAAGTGCTAAAATATAATGGTGAAAACAGAGCTTAGTCTGAGCTGAATGCTATTGTAAAGCAGAGGTCACACACTGAAGGACGGGTCTAACAGGTTTAGACTGCTCACATCTGCTCTGTGTGTGAGCTCCACTATTTTGTCTTCCTGTATTTGTGCTCCTCGGGTGGGTTCAGAATAGGTCAGTGACCTCAGGTCACCTTTACCAAAAAATGCTGTAGCCAAGTTATACCAAACATCCCAAAGGCAGTTGCAGCACAGATGTAGGTGTGTGAGGACACAACGATGGAAGAACAGAAGGTGCAACATTCAAATGTCAGATCAAAGCTTGCAGGAGGGCAGAGGATGAAAAGATAGTGGCCTTGATCTTTGAGACAAGCAAGCCAAAACACATGCACACACATGCCCACTGACACAGGACGCCAAAAGGAGATAGTACCTGTATACTGTTCATCCAGGTGGCTTGAGTGAGGAGCTCCAAATTAACCATTCTTTACAAAATAATAGAAAAGGTGTGTGGAGACTCATTTGATACAATGGGTAGATGTAGGTATGGTAAATGCAGGTAGTCAAGTCAGTTTTATCTATATACTGGGCTAAAAAGAATCTGTTAGAAAAGTAGCTTATTATTGTTTTTGTCTACACTTGCTTTCACTTTATAAATAAAATGAACAATGCATTTTATTTTGAAATATGGATTCATAAGGTAATTGACAGGAAGTCATGTGACTACTTAATCAGCTCACCCGTACATTGTGCCTTTGTTTGGTGTGTTTGACTTTTGAGGGAAAACAGCAGGCAAGATACACTACAACGTTATTACGTTTATACAAGAAACGGATTTAGCTAAAGCTTTTTCTGCATAACCACTCCAGTCCAGTTGGTGGCGGTAATGCGCCTCTAAGGTGGTTTGCCAACCGCCAAAAAGTTCTCAGAATAAGAAAAAGAAGAAGTTTGGCTTTTGCTCTGATAAAGGCCTAAAGCAGATTGAAACATTCCTTGATGTATGTAAAAGCGAGGATTAAGTGAGTTTGTGAGGAAAGTGTTGATTTTCACCAAGGTTCTGTAGCAGCCAACAAATGAACAACAATAAGGTGAGGTGAGTTTATCTGGATTCATTCACACAAACAAACAAACAAACACATCTTGCTTCTTGTGTGTTAGACGCAGGGAAGCTGCTAGAAACTAGCTAGCTAGAAAATGGAAACTCAGCATCCTAAAAAATGTAACCCTTGTATGTTAAAGCAGATAAAGACATGTGAGAATCTATAATGTCCTTTACAGGTATCCAGTTCTCTAGGAGACAGACAAATGCCCTACCAGTTGCTCCTCGGAGATAATGAGCTGCTGAGTGAGATGTTTGCAGGGCCAGAGGGCTGGGATTGGAGTTGCTTCACTGGCTCTGTATGGAGAGGACCTCGGCTCAGCTCTAAATTAGCGAGCCTCCTGGATCAATGTGGGCTGTAATTAGCTGCTATTGATCCCAGACAGATCAGCCACTACAGTAGGCCACAGCCAAGCACCTCTCAACGTCCATCAAGCTGCAGCAGCACAGCTGCACCCCCACAGCACAGCAGCGCAGCCTCAGATCACTCTGAGAGCAAACAAATAATATCAGCCAGCACACTCAGCTCCTGGTAAGTGCACTAAAGATACTGTTCGACATTTCAGGATTCACTTACATATTCCATTAGAGCACAGTGCAATGCATCTTTTTGATTGTGTTTTATCTTGCGTTCCATTAAATCATATAGATTACATTATGTGCTTGCGTAACATGCAGAAAAAATGGGCCAAATCTCTAGCCATTATCCTGATGCATCACCCATAAATCAGTCGTCATTATGAGACAGAACCGTGGACAACACCAGAGATGATGGTAATGCAATCTGGCATTTGGAAAAGGAGATCCAATTTTCTACAAAATGATCACAATCAGGACTTTTTAAATATCTCATCAAAGTGAACGATGTGATTTTGCTCTTTTCAGTAATGCTAATGATCAGGGCTCTCATTAGTAATGTGATAGGTGTTTTTCTCTTTGCTCATGCGTTCAAAAGTAGCCTTATGTGGTGGTCCTGAAGCGATCGGCAACAGCAAGACTTCATGTAAATAATTATCTTTTCATAAAGTTCACCCATTTTGAAAATCGTCACTGATACTTGTTTTCTCTGTTTCGCTTGAATTTGTAATCACAATAAAATGTATGGCCTGCAATTATAATGGACATGTCTGTCAGAGATATGAAGCGGAGTTCAAAGCTCGACTTGTTTAAGTCTATTAAACAAATGCAATTTAAACAGGCAAAAGAACTGTGAAATGTGGTCAAAATTACACTCTTCCTGATCTAATTTCTCTTAAAGCGCCACTGTCTAAGGGCCTGGTACTTTCAAGCCTAATAGACTTGAAGTTTCTCCCTGCTTAAGTTGGAAATGATTATGCTCAAATCATTATGTTTCAGAGACCACGCTTCAAAGAACATTGATGGCTCATTAAAGATTCAAACCTGTACATTGTGTTAGGAGACAGTTTATGAACACCATCTTCAATCTCACAGGGACATTCACCCTTGTGAGGTGTATAATTAACAGCGTTGACCTTTTATAACAAACTATTTCTCTATTTGGAAATGCTGCTAAGGAGGACTGATCCTCACCCATGGGAGGAAGTGAAGTCAGGCCTCAGTGGGGCTAGCAATAATATCAAAAATTCTCAATCATCCAGGTCATAGGATATGTAGAAATACTAAGTCAAAAGCAGCTGGACTTGTTAGTTCCTGAGGGCATTTAACCCCTCATTCAAGAGGGTTAATCGGCTGCACTGACAGCAATCATGATACAATTTGGATGTGTTGTTTTATTTAAAGCATTGCAGACATTGGCTAACTTCACTGTTGAACATGAATAATTGCCTTTGCCTCCATCCAGTCTTGGACTCAAACTTATTGAACTACTAGAATATCCAATTTCCCCAAGTCCAAATGTCCTTTTGCTGCAGTCTGGCTTGGTTGGATTCAATATTGCGGTGATGTGTGCAATTCCAGGCCCAAATGAATCTCCCAGCGCAAGCCCATCTCAGAAAAGATGTTTCCAGAGATTGAAGAACTGGGATACCAGGTGGAAGAGTAGTGGTGCAAAGTGAGTGAGAACAATTTGCACTCTGCAGGTTAAACCAAACTTTCTCTGATAGATACAAAAAAAAAAAAAACTTAAATCAGCAAGAAAACCCCCCACTAAAAGTGATTTTCTCAAAGACTTTGTAGAGCAAACATGCATGCATACTACATCTTATCAAAAAGGATATTGTCTGCACTGCACCCAATGACAAGCACAGAGCCTTGCTCGTTGCAGAACCACAGGAGCATTACTCAAACTTTTACAAGAATTCTGAACATATAACATAATACACTCAGAATATTTTCCAGTAAAATGTGTTTTGTTTTTTTAGTGGTACATGTAATATGGGAAGAAGTTCAAACTCCTTCGTCAAGGACGGATTCCAGAACCTGACGTACTGTATCTTCAGAAGGACTCAGAAACGTATATACCAATAGGTCTATTGTTGTATACTGTCACCAAATGCAATTTGTCCAATAAATTATCACATCAAATTAAAAACACTCAAATTCAGCTTATTTATGCTACTCCTCTACTACAATTCATAGTAGTTAGCTACGTTAGCTTAGCACAACATTCACTGACTAATAGATTGCAAAAAGAGTAATTAACACACAGCAAACAGAACGACTTCCAGTCTTTGCATCCATACATATGCTCTTATTAACTGTTTTCCTTACAACACACAGTAGTGTAGGCCTTACTACTGAGGATGGGGGTGGGATTTAATTCCTTCCTCCAATACAAAGTTTTTATTACACGATCTCACCAAAAAGAAACAAAAATCTGACTGAGGGGATTAGTTAACCTATAGATAAATCCAGCAGCGGATTTATGTGTTCTGCTCTCTCGCTGCCGCCATTACTGAGTTGGCAGAATTAAAATAAAGACATTTACTGATGGAGAGCTGTTTGGGTTGATCACTGTGAGCAATCGCCCCTCTGACTAAATGTAAAGGTTTCTCAGTCTCAAATCACTAGTTTTGAAATTGGTTCTAACAGCTGTTGAGGGGGGGGGGGACTTTAAACGTTTTTGTTTGACCTACAGGCTGGATGTGAAAGTTGTAATTAAACTCAGCTGGTATTACCTGCTAGCTCATGATTATAAATCAACTTGAAATATTTTTCTTGCATTGTCATTCATTTTTAGATTATAACCCTGATTTCGGTGCAATTTCAATAAACATTTTGAACATGTAACGGGTTCTACAGGATCTCTTGGTCAGATCTGGTCATACCACAATTTGTTTATATTCCCAAAATGTTTTTAAGGTCAGGACGCCACAGATTTCTTTTCTTATCTTAACATGATTTGTAATTGTATAAAGAGCTGTTTTCTGATATATTTTAGATGGTCAGGCTTTCTTTTTGAATCTCTTTATGACACTTTGCAGAATACACAGTAATGTCACTCATATGGCCCTGCCTGGGTGACTGTGTTTGAGATTCTAGCTGTGTTGCGTCCTGTAGTGTCCACTTCGGTCAGTGCTCAGACTTGGATGTGTCAGTGACTCCGATGCGGCTTGTCAGGCATGCCCTTGCTTCCGGCCAGCCTGGTCCAGCCAGCTCCAACCCTCCACACACTCCTGGGACCATCCACAGACAGCCATCACAACCTCGGTCTCTCTTTGTCTCCCATCCTCTCATCACCCGTCTTCTTGTCCCTCAAGTCTCGCCATTGGAGTGTGAACATCAGGATTAGGTAAATGACAGGAGGAATCCACAAAGTTGACTAGGCAAATGTCCTTTGGGTCTGTCTTCTATCCTGATATGTGGACTTTGGAAAGAATAGACGTTTTCTTTGTTCCCTCGTGAAAAGTTGGACACAGAGTGGTTTGTTGTTGTTGTTGTTGTTCGGTCTTTCCATTAGTTCAATCAATTGTACCATCAATTGCATCAACAGACTTTAAAAGGTCTTTGTTACAGCATGAGTCCAATCAGGAAGCTTCTTCATGTAGAGACCAGGAAATAGAAACACGCTAGATTAACTCACATCACTTAATATCATTACCACCGGAGGGGAAGCTGTCAAAATGAAGATGAGCTTCACCGCATTACACCTTCATCGCACAGGCTGCTCCCGTGAGTAAGACATGCACTCCAAAACAAAGCAGCCACTCGCCACACATTCACACCACTCCATTTTCACACGGCAGCTTCCACTTGATTCTATTCAGTTCACTAATTTCAGGAAATGGTTGATTTCCAGTTTTTTAAAAACTAAATACAGTAAATCTTAACAACTCTGCTGGAGTCCTTGTGGGTGGTTATTAGGCGGTCATTTAGTTTCATCTATAGAGTAAAATTGTTGGCCTGGTAAACCTTTGACCCTTTTTTACTGCTCCATCGAATTTGGATGACATGCTGTACTTTGTTCCTTTTCCAGAACCGCTTTTTCAGCCATTGTAACAATAGTAAATTGCAGTAGCAGAACCAGTACATGAAGTGGAGTTTATTCATTAGCACTCAATATGTGTTCTGGCAGGCTACTGCAAATGGAGAACTTGTCAGGTATGAAAAGGGCATATGAATGTTCTTTTTCTTGCACCAACCTGTGTTTATTCCTTCAACAAAACAAAAGGGGGAAAAGTGTTATTTGTTGGGCCATTTGTCCCTTTATCACAAATGGCTGCTGTAGCCATTGTAACAGTAAATTGCTTTTACTTCTTAGTGAGTAGTTGTAAACAATACTGTAAGGTTTGGAGTTGCTGTGTATTATGGTAGGCTCCTCTATACGATAGATGGATGCCTCATTATGCCAATTCTTAATTTAATTCAGCTTATTATATTTATATATGCATGTACAGTGTTTTTATAATAAAACAAAAGGGTAAAAAAAAGGCATTTGTTGAACATCTGTCTCTTTATCACAAGATGGCATCACTGTTGACTTGAAATGTAATTAAGATTTAAAGAATACTCTGGCAATTACCTGTCTAATGGGCCGTTTATCAGCCCTCATTCTCCAAGCTGCCTGTCTTGTTGGCTGACTCGCGGAGAGGAAGGCAGATGCATATGTAATTGCTGCCAATAGCTAGCCAGAGAAGAAACTTCAGTCGTCTTCAGGCCTGAAGAGTTAACTCCGGGGCCTTTGACTCTCTCTCTGCTTCTTGTCCTCATGAAGTCGATGAAAGTTATTGGAGGAGAAAGAGCAGATATTTCCCAGGTAGGAGAAGTTGTCGATCACCTCAACCACCAAAAAGTGACCTGCTACGTCTGTTCAGCATGATTGGTGAAAGGAGGGCACCGCGAGCAGTGGGAGAGTAACCACATGGAACAATCCATATTCAATGATAAAGTGATGTGTGTGTGTGTGTGTGTGTGTGTGTGTGTGTGGGTGGGTGGGGGTTACCTTTTCCATCACCAGTGACACCTGAAAGACACCCTGCAGCATTGCCCTGACAACAGTTATGAACGTGCCTGCCCCCCTGGGGGCGAGGTCAAGGTTGAGTGACATCTTGTCTTTCTGTCTTTTTCCTCCAGTGAGTGGTGCAGACTGATTGTGGCACAGTGGGGTTGGGGTGGGGGTAGTATTGTAGCAAGAGCAGGGACAAATGGCCACCTCCAGAGTTGTGGTGTGTGCGTGTGGTGGAGATGTTGATGGTTGCATTAAAGACAGTTAGCGGGGTGGTTAAATCAATTGGAAAGGGCAGGGGAGGTGAAAGAGTGATGAGATAGGACTGAACAGGTTAAATTGGTTTTCTTTCAATGAAGAACCAGGTCCACCACTGTTTGATATTCTACTGCTGGAGAACACTGCTCATTTAAAATGGTGGGTATGTGTGGTTGGACATGGATAATAGCGTTTCTATCAATCATTCAAATGGTTTAAAATTCACCCTAAAACAATTGTACTGTGCGTTATACATTGATTATCTAACTTTCTAAGTGTATTTCAGTCATATTTCATGCAGTCTTATGTATTTTCACATGCAGTAAACTGTCCAGAACAGATCTACAGTTATACATTCTTTGATAAATGAATGGTCCTTGGTAAGGAATAGTACAGATTTGTGTGCTGAGCAGTCCTTTAATCCACAACTAGCAAGTTCTAATTTTTAAGAACAAAATATGAGATAGATATTCTCACCATTAACGTCTATGCAGTTTGCATTATGAATGTATTTTACGTCACATTAGAATGCAGATGATGTACACTGAACCACGATACACTGATGGATGTCATTTGAATTGCAGTATGCATGGTTGTTATTTCACTAATTTGCAGGTCTATAAATCTACATCAGTATTCAAAGTGACTTTATCGTGATAGATTCTCCATCATTCTCATTTCATTTGTATATGATGTACCACTGGGAAATGGATTACCATTTTCAGGAAATATTGCAATGCCCATCCACTTAAATGGATCTGGCAATACAGTGGCTGCAGCTAACTTGGATGTTTGAAATAAGATTGACCTAGCTGCTAACAATACGTTTGTATCTTCCTTCTCAGTGGGATACAGCTGCAGTATTGTGGCAGCATTGTACATTGGTAAAACAAAGTAAAGCCTACTCTTTTAAAAGGCTAAATTATTAGCCTAATGAACCTAGCACGTGGCAGATAGCTTTTTTCTCTCCTTTCTACCAGTGTGTCCCTAATGGGCAGCTGTAGTGCTACATGCACAGAGTTTCTAGGAGCAGTTTTTACATTATATTGTCCCACATTTTGATTTCTATTTGCTTCAAAACAATTAGAGAAATGGAATAGCTACATTACAACAAATCCGTAGACTGCAGGGTTGAGAGTGCACCAAATGCAGCTGGAGCCCTATGAGAGCTACTGTCATAAGAGGGGCATTAAGGTGTAAAACAAGTGACTCTCCTAGGGAAAAATATTGATAGAAACTGAAAATTTGTACAGATGGCCTCATTTGTTGCGAGCATGCTGAATATTGGAATGGCTAAAACAAATAAAAGGTAAACTCAAAAACTGTGTAATTAAACAAATTGTAACAAACTCTTCAAATAGAGTTAAATAAAACAATCAATAAAGGTGAAGGGTTTTAAACAGTGTTTAACAGAATCTAACAGATATATTCATCCCCAGTGATATAACGTTTTTGCTGGATCCTGTGTTTTATAGCTGTGTGTTTGTGTGTGCGTCTGTGTATGGTAAAATGCAGTGGTGTCCTTATGGATTGATCAGTTGGTGGTGGTTGATTAATTTAAGTGGGCTCTGCAGTGCATCAGGTTAGTGGTTGTCAGATTATAGCCCTTAATTGATTGATTCATTTTTATTAGTCATGTAATGAAATTACCTATTGACAAGCCGGGCAGACTGTTTCTGATCAATAAACACTGATAGTGGATAGGGTTTCAACAACCATCAGTTTGTTTAGACAGCTTTTTTAGTTGTTTTGTGTGTGTGTGTGTGTGTGTGTGTGTGTGTGTGTGTGTGTGTGTGTGTGTGTGTGTGTGTGTGTGTGTGTG